>CATQFL010000170.1:0-26976 GCA_956483635.1 Panzeria rudis
ATGTATGTATGTATGTATGTATGTATGTATGTATGTATGTATGTATGTATGTATGTATGTATGTATGTATGTATGTATGTATGTATGTATGTATGTATGTATGTATGTATGTATGTATGTATGTATGTATGTATGTATGTATGTATGTATGTATGTATGTATGTATGTATGTATGTATGTATGTATGTATGTATGTATGTATGTATGTATGTATGTATGTATGTATGTATGTATGTATGTATGTATGTATGTATGTATGTATGTATGTATGTATGTATGTATGTATGTATGTATGTATGTATGTATGTATGTATGTATGTATGTATGTATGTATGTATGTATGTATGTATGTATGTATGTATGTATGTATGTATGTATGTATGTATGTATGTATGTATGTATGTATGTATGTATGTATGTATGTATGTATGTATGTATGTATGTATGTATGTATGTATGTATGTATGTATGTATGTATGTATGTATGTATGTATGTATGTATGTATGTATGTATGTATGTATGTATGTATGTATGTATGTATGTATGTATGTATGTATGTATGTATGTGTATGTATGTATGTATGTATGTATGTATGTATGTATGTATGTATGTATGTATGTATGTATGTATGTATGTATGTATGTATGTATGTATGTATGTATGTATGTATGTATGTATGTATGTATGTATGTATGTATGTATGTATGTATGTATGTATGTATGTATGTATGTATGTATGTATGTATGTATGTATGTATGTATGTATGTATGTATGTATGTATGTATGTATGTATGTATGTATGTATGTATGTATGTATGTATGTATGTATGTATGTATGTATGTATGTATGTATGTATGTATGTATGTATGTATGTATGTATGTATGTATGTATGTATGTATGTATGTATGTATGTATGTATGTATGTATGTATGTATGTATGTATGTATGTATGTATGTATGTATGTATGTATGTATGTATGTATGTATGTATGTATGTATGTATGTATGTATGTATGTATGTATGTATGTATGTATGTATGTATGTATGTATGTATGTATGTATGTATGTATGTATGTATGTATGTATGTATGTATGTATGTATGTATGTATGTATGTATGTATGTATGTATGTATGTATGTATGTATGTATGTATGTATGTATGTATGTATGTATGTATGTATGTATGTATGTATGTATGTATGTATGTATGTATGTATGTATGTATGTATGTATGTATGTATGTATGTATGTATGTATGTATGTATGTATGTATGTATGTATGTATGTATGTATGTATGTATGTATGTATGTATGTATGTATGTATGTATGTATGTATGTATGTATGTATGTATGTATGTATGTATGTATGTATGTATGTATGTATGTATGTATGTATGTATGTATGTATGTATGTATGTATGTATGTATGTATGTATGTATGTATGTATGTATGTATGTATGTATGTATGTATGTATGTATGTATGTATGTATGTATGTATGTATGTATGTATGTATGTATGTATGTATGTATGTATGTATGTATGTATGTATGTATGTATGTATGTATGTATGTATGTATGTATGTATGTATGTATGTATGTATGTATGTATGTATGTATGTATGTATGTATGTATGTATGTATGTATGTATGTATGTATGTATGTATGTATGTATGTATGTATGTATGTATGTATGTATGTATGTATGTATGTATGTATGTATGTATGTATGTATGTATGTATGTATGTATGTATGTATGTATGTATGTATGTATGTATGTATGTATGTATGTATGTATGTATGTATGTATGTATGTATGTATGTATGTATGTATGTATGTATGTATGTATGTATGTATGTATGTATGTATGTATGTATGTATGTATGTATGTATGTATGTATGTATGTATGTATGTATGTATGTATGTATGTATGTATGTACATTAATCCAATTTATAACATTGACGATTACAGTAAAGACATCAAATATAGAATTCAAAAAACTAATTTACTTGCCAAAGAGTTATTAGAAAAACATAAAGCTAGAAACAAAAAGAATATCGACAATTTTGCAAAACCAATTACTTTAAATATCAATTATAAAATTTTACTGAAGAAAGAACCATACGATAAACACAAGAGTATTTATGATGCTCCATATATAGTAAGAAAAATTTATGATATTAATGTACATAACAATTTACAACGAAGAAACAAAGAAAGAAAAAACTGTACATAAAAAGAGAGTATGAAAATATTAATAAAAGTTTGCATATTTCAAATAATCTACATTTATTTTATTGGTAAAAATTTATAAAACTTACATACATTACATACAAAAACAAACCAAATTTGTTATGTCTATAAATACCTGTTTTATGGTTACAAATACACAAAAAAAAAAATATATTAAATTTATATAGTGCCATGCCTGCAAAATAAAGGAACACCCTAACTTTAGTTAAGTCATTGATAATACTTTTGTTACTCTACGTCTCGACCTAACTTGAAATGCTGTTGTAACTTGAAGTTATGACTGCGTTGTTCAAACAATTGCACTAACAACTATGTTATAACCTGAAAAAAACATTAACTTGAGCGGTCTACACTTAACATTAACTTGATATTATTATATTAAGTTAAGTTAGGTGTAGACTGCAGATTATAGTATAAGAACGCCTATGTAGGTAATAAACGAGTAGAATAAAATATATAATTCATTCGATATTGTACTACACAAGAAATAACATAGTTTTTTATTAAAATAGTGTTCTGTTGAATCGTGAAATATGTTTGGAATGTGCAAAAGCACAATCCTAACAAACACGCAGGCTTGATTTCAAATTAAGAATGATTTTAAATCAAACCTTTTCTCAAACAATAAACGTTTGAAAATGATTTGAAAAACATCATTCTCAACAAAAAGGAGAAATTATTTTCAAATTGAGAAATTTACATATTTATTATCAACTCTTTTTCAAACGTTTTTCTCGAAGGTTTTTCAAATGTGGATTGCAATATAATGTGGACCATTAATGAAATTAAGTTTTTTTGTAAGTTCATATTTTAAACTTTTTCTTATTCAGGTTGTTACTAATGATAATTAATTTTTGATCACAAACCAGCAAACAGTAAATATTTTTCTGCAGTTGTTATAAATAAATAACGTAGTTTGATCATCATATTGTTAAATTGTTTCCAATTTATGTTTCACTTTAAAAAGTGTTTCCACGTTGATTTATAATTTGAGAATAACACTACATCAAATTGACAAAACACTGATTCCCAAATGTTTATATTCAAATCATTATCAACTTGAGTTTAAGTAGTAAACAAAAGCCTTTGAAAAAGGTTTGAAAATTGTGCTTGATATCAAATGACAGTCATCTTATTTCAAAGGGTTGACTTCGTGCTTGCTGGGATAGTATACAAATTGCAGTGCAGTAATGTCGACTCTATTTAAGGCCAATAGTCGACAGTATTATATTGGACTTTATATACCAGTAAAATTAACTAATAACATCATTGTAGGATAGGGCTGTCATACGTCCTGGTTTTCCAGGAGTGTCCTGGTCTTAGACAAATTGTCCTGGTGTCCTGGTCCACTCTTAAATTGTCCTGGTTTTTGATGCAGGTCAATGCAGACAAAAATGTAATTTCTGCTGATTTTTGTTATGAACAGAGGTTATGCTTTCTGTTATAACGCTGTTTACATGAAGCAATTTTACCAGCATTTCGTCACCTTATTATTGGTTTGACCCATAAACATAGGAAAAAGCATTAAAAAGCAGAAACCAATAATAAGCTGACGATTTGTTGCCTGGGGCCAAGGCTGCCAAATGATTTTGATAAAAAATCTGCACTTATCTTGGAAAAAATCGCCATTTTCGGCACTTCAATTCGAAAAACCGGCATAAATAAAGCTAAGCATTTTTCGTGGTTTTATTAATTTTTAATAATAAGAAAACAAAAAAATTGCAATCGCAAGCAATCTCATGTGGTTTATAAACATAAATGCATAACAAAAAAAATTATTTTACAAGCTTAAATATATACCATGGGATTACAATATGTGCGTTTGTTAAATTGACGGAGCTAAATATTTGTCCGATATTTGCAGACAAACGTGGGAGAAACATAATTTTTTTTTAAATTCTGCTAAAACTGGAAAAACCTTTGTGGAATATAAATGATTTTCAGAATGAATACATATCCGAATTTATAATTTTTGCTAAATCGCTCTTAATATGAGTACCAAAACAATTGGTTTTATGAGTTTCAAATAACCTGTAGAATAAAGAATTCCTTCCAAAGTTTAATTTTCTAAGGAGCATCGACATTTTTTTTAGTTACCCGCGTACTGAAGAGTGTGCTAGGCTTTTAACTGGGAGGTCGCAGGTTTGATTCCTGCCAAGACTTGGGTGTTTCTGCAGAAAAGTTAAAAAAAGCTTAATCAATTGACGGAGCTAAATATTTGTCCGATATTTGCAGACAAATGTGGGAGAACCATAATTTTTTTTAAATTCTGCTAAAACTGGAAAAGCCTTTGTGGAATCGCCTCGCTTTATTTTAGAAACTGTTTGCCAAAAATTATATAAATCAATTTCAGTTTTTTTGAATATTTGTTCAAATACAAGAACTTTCAATCTATATAATTCTGAAATTTCTAATAATATCAAAAATAGTGGTAATTTTTTTCTTCATTACGATATTTGGATTTATTAAACTTAGTGATTTACAGTTACCATCAAAATCAAAGTTTTCGTATGAAAGTGAGCATTTCTAATATATAAAAATTTACACAAAGACTGGGGCTTACGTCTTTCAACTACTCGATGAAATAAAATCAGGTCGTCTCGCCAGCCCATGTGTTTACTTTCGCCCCTCGTAATTTTAAATTAATTTTTTATATGTTAATTAATATTTTCGACCATAGATTTTGTAACTATTTATTACTTTCTTCAGGCTCAAGGACCTTGAAGAAAATAATAAATAGTTATTAATTTTTTATTTTTGTTTATTGTTTTTTATGTATGAATTATATGTTAAGTTTTGTGTCAATTTGAAATATATGGTTGATACATGTATCAAAATAAACATTTCTTGCGGTTCATTTTTATATGATTAGTTCTTGGAATATATAAGCTTTTGTTGTACATTCGTTTGTGATATCTATTATAAATGTCCTGGTCGACGGGTTCAGACCTCTGGCAGCCCTATTGTAGGAGCCCTGTTTCTATTATAATTATGTTCTTAGGTTTATAAATAGGAAAAATTTTTTATAAGTAATTGACAATTGATAGCAAATATGTATAAAACAATATACATATTAGTGATGCTACGAATATAAATTTTTAGTATTCGCGACTACAAATACGAATATCTACGCCAAAATTCGCCGAATACTAATATTCAATGTGAAATTTAGTGCCACTCGATGTTTCAAATTTAATAGAAAAATTCTCCCTTTGCGTCAATAACAATAAATTGAAAAAAAAACCATCACGCTATTATAGGTATTTAACAGATTTTGAAAGTATCAAATTCGCTCCTGAATGCCACTACTGAACATTTAAAATTTTTTTTATAGATTTACACACCAAAGTTGTCAACCGATACCGTAATAAATACCGCTACCGATTCAATACCTTTTAAAATGGAATACCGGTATCTATACCGATACCGTAATTCTTTTCGGTTCAAAAGTACCGGTAGTCAAATACCGTTTTATGCAATACCGGTATCATCATTTCGATATGAAAAATTTTACTTTACTTCACGAACTAAAGACTTTAAACTTGTAGTAACTGTTTTTTTTTGTTGTTGAAATTTTCATTTGTTAATCGAAATGATGTTTGTTAATTTAACGTACTGCCAATGGAACACTGTTTTCATTTTGTATTTTACTTAGAGTTCACACAGGCTGTATTTATATCATGATGAACGTCACCCAGAGTGCAATTCAGTATTGTCAATGGCCCTTCTAAAGTACTAAATAGATTTGTCTGACTTTTTAAACAATTGTATCGGAGGAGTTAAGTTTTCAGAATCATGTCTTTTGAAGACAATATCTGAACTTAGGGGCGGAGCTACAGGGGAAGAAAATTAACTATCTCTGGTGTGAAAAACTTTGTGCGGCTTCTAACATTCTTAAATACTGGCCGATTTTAACGATTTCAAGCATTTTAGATTTTGCTAGATAAGACAACAAATGTTGGCATTAGCGTTTGTATTGTATGTCTTATAGTTTAAAAATAGATATTTCACTTCGAAATTATAATTTTTAGTTTTCTGTATCGATTTTTTTTTTGCTTATAACTATTTTACTAAGCGTCCGATTTTAATTTAAAGAGCATCATTCAATTTCTGAAAAAATTTTAAGTAAACAGTGCCATTTACGGCTAAAATTTTTGGATCGGAGGCTGGCCTTATGTTTACATTTATTTGAACAAAAGTGAGTTATACACTGAAAATTTGGTTAAAATATTTTCATATATCTAAGAAGAGGATAACACTCATATATATGGTATATGGGCAAACCCAAAAAATGGTCTACCAAGGGGAGAATTTTAGAGTTATCAAAACTATTTATATATGTTGATGGAATAGTGTGTTATATATTTAAACTTCAAAATGTATATAGGATAAAGTTTGTTGATGATCCCTTTACGAATGGCTAGAATACATATAGAATATATATATGTATATTGTGTCCTGTGGTTCCTATTAGGAACAAAGGCAGGGATATACCTAAGAAAAAAAATAGAACCAACTTTGTATATCATATAGGATGAAATTTTTTTGAAGTGAGTGAAGATAAATACGATGGTAATTCACTCCCATTCCCAAATTTTGTATCCATCATGTGATCGTGACAAAATTATCTTTGAAATACAGCCCGAAAAAAATATACTTACGGCCCTTTTAACAATGTACGATTAAGAGTTAACATGGACTAACGGAAACTTCGCCATACAAAACTTACGGTTAAAGTCCACGTTAACTCTTACTCATACATTGTGAAAAGGGGCGTTAGTATATTTTTTCATCTTCATGGAGCAATTTAAAATGGTAGCTTTTGGGCGAAGTCTAAAAATATACTTTTTTAAACTTTTAAGGCCTGTAACTCTATACTTGTTTTATACGATCGGCACAATCAGTGTATTGAATGAAAGAATAGAGTGATATCTATACAACAGTGTGCAATTTATTTTATTCAGATGAGCCGTTCTCGGAATTTTTGCCAAAAACGAAAAAACAAAAAATAACTTGTTTTTCGAGAATATCGGGAAAACGCGCATTAAAAAGAAATAAATGAATATCATTTTCGCGATCAGCGACACTACATTATCTTAGAAAAAGCTTTTTTTGCAAGATATGACAAAGACTTAGAAATTCGAAAATTTGCTTCATTATTTTATCTTAAGTTTGTCTGAAATCTGACCTTGTATGTATAAAATAGTGGATGTTTTGAATGTAATAACAGCTATAAATCATATATAATGATTTATAATTCATACAAATTGATCGATTTGATCTTCTATTCAAAATCTTTATGCCGCGGTAGAGGCCTAAAAGTAGGTCCCAATATTTTTTTCATTATTTTTCCCATGTATCTAAAAATAAAATTAAAAATTTTTTTGCTATTCGAAATTAGAATTCGCGAAAAAATCTGACGCTCCACCCTAATGTACATACCTTATACGCAATTGATTTTTTTTATTTTATTGTCGTTGTTTATTTTTCTTTATGAAAAATATTTATGTTCACACCTGTAAAAATGGTTTTGAAGATTTTTTTGAAGATTTTAAAAATAAAATACAGATTTTGCAGATTTTTTCCCTAAAAATTCTGGCAACACTGCATGTCTCATAGCTGTTAAGGTACGGTCATATTGGTGAAACATTTGACGAAAAACGGGAAATATTTCCTTATCGTAGTCTGACAATAAAATATTTATTAGAGGCAAACAGCAAAACAGCTGATCAGTGGCAAACAAAATTATTTACCGCCAAACAAAAATGTGTCTATTGTGAACAAAGTGTGACCACTCACAGGCAAATATTTACCTCTTTTTTGAGAAAACAATTATTAGTTCTTGCAAAGTTTTTGTAAGATCAAACAGTAAACAGTAAACAACAGCTGTTGGGGTGTGTTGTCATCTAGTAAAAGTAATAAATGCAATATGAAGCAAAAAACGTCGTTTTTCAGTATGTACCTTTTAAGAAATATACATTGTTCAAAATTATTTTCCAAAATGTACCTTTACCAAAAAGTATCATTTTCAAAAAGCACCTTTAAAAAATAACTTTAAAAACTACATTTTTAGCAAATTACCTTTTTAAGATAAATATCTTTTAAGAAAGGTACTATGTATTTTAAAAAGTACATTTAAAAAAGTACATATAAAAAATACCTTTTTAAATAATTACTTTTTTAAAAAATTACTTTTTTAAAATATGTTTCATTTAAAAAGGTATCTTTCTAAAAAGGCGCCTTTAAAAACGTGCCTTTTTAAAAAATAACCTTTAAAAAAACCATTTAAAAAAGTATATTTTTATAAAAAATACCGTTTCAAAAAATAAACCTTTTTAAAAAAGTAGATTTAAAAAGTACCTTTTAAAAAAAGTACCTTTTAATAAAGAAGCTCATATTTAAAAAGTCCCCTTTACAAAAAAAGTATCTTTTTAAATAAAGTACCTTTTAAACATTTTTTTAAACCTTTAAAAAAAGTTCCTTTTTAAAAAAATTACCTTTTTAAACAAGTACCTTTACAAAAACATTTATTTTTAAAAAGTACCTTTTTAAAAAAAAAAATTTTTTTTAAAGTATGCACCTTTTTACAAAAATACCTTTTTAAAAAAGTATCTTTTTAAAAAATTATTTTAAAAAGTACCTTTTTAAAAAATTATCTTTTTGAAAAATTTTTTTTAAAAGTACCTTTTTAAAAAAAGTACCTTTCAAAATCAAAACCTTTTTATAAAAGTACTTTTGAAAAAACAATACCTTTTTAAAAAAAAAGTAATTTTTTTTAAAAAGTAACTTTTTAAAAAAGGACCTTTTTAAAAAAAGTACCTTTTTAAAAAACACCTTTAAAAAAATACCTTTTTAAAAAATATACCTTATTAAAAAAAATACCTTTTTTAAAAAAGTACCTTTCAAAATAAAAACCTTTTTAAAATAGTACCATTTTAACAAAGTACCTTTTTTAAAAAAGTACCTTTTTAAAAAAGTACCTTTTTAAAAAAGTACCTTGTTTAAAAAAAGTACCTTTGTTAAAAAAAGTACCTTTAAAAAAAACTTACCTTTTTAAAAAAGTACCGTTTTAATAAAGTGCCTTTTTAAAAAAGTACCTTTTTAAATTTTTTTTAAGTACATACCTTTTTAAAAAAGTACATTTAAAAAACACCTTTTTCAAAAAGGAGAATTTAAAAAGTATCCTTTTAAGTAATTTTTTAAAAAGGTACTATTTTTAAAAACGTACTTTTTGCAAAAACGTCCTATTTTAAAAAAGTACATTTTCAGAAAAAGTACCCTTTTAAAAAAGTGCATTATTAAAAAAATAACTTTAAAAAAATAGCATATAAAAGGTACTTTTTAAAAAGAAGTAATTTTAAGGTTAATTTTTTTAAAACTAATTTTTTCAAAAACGTACTTTTTAAAAAGGTAATTATTTAGAAAATTAAATTTTTAAAAAAGTACTTTTTGAGAAAAAGTAACTTTTATAAAAACTAAATTTAAAAAAAAAGTAGCATTTAAAAAAATACCATTTAAAAAAGCATTTAAAAAAAGTACCTTTTTAAAAAAGTTTTAAAAAGGTACATTTTTAAAAAGACTTCCTTAAAAAAGTAACTTAAAATAAAGTACCTTTTTAAATAAAAGTAACGTTTAAAAAAAGGACCTTTTTAAAAAATTACCCTTTTAAAAAAGCAAATTTTTAAAAAGAACTTTTTTAAAAACAGTACCTTTTGAAAAAAATTTTCTTTCTGAAATAAATAAGTACATACCTTTAAAAAAGTACAAAAGAAAAGTACAATTTTGAGCTACGTAACTCCAGAACTAAATTTGGTCTCGCAATTATATTTTTGTTTATCACTCTCAGACAGGCTGTCATTTATTGTAGAAACTTATTTTAAAATTAATAGTTCAAAATTTAAATTAGTTTAAAATTAATAGTTTTTTGTTTAAGCGCTTTTTTGTGTTCTTGTTAAAAGTAGTTGGTTGACTACACTTCAATATGTATCTGGAAAAAACAAACAGCTGATACCTTAATTACCCCGTAGGTCATGTCTTCGAGACATCAACGATGTATTTTCGAACCAAGTATCTATAATCGACGATATATTGGCGACAGTCCAAGCCATATATTGACGATATTTCCGAATAAAGGGCACAAATGTCGTTGACGACAACGTTGGTAGCACGCTACTAAAGTTGTCGTCAATGAATAATAATAACATTTAAAAATGTAATAATCGAATCGAACCCACAACCTCCGCACTGATAGGCTAGCGCGCTATCTACTAGCCTACCGAGGTATTTAAAAAACTTTGTTTATAAATACGTTTTGTGGGCAACTTAAAGTCTTTAATCTACATAAATGGATGTACGACAACTTCGATGCAGTTGTTACTTCTGTTGTCGGCAATAGAACCGTACACACGACAGCTTCGATATATTTTTTATTCATCTTGTCGTCAATAAAACAGTACACACGACGACTTCGATGCAGTTGTTACTCTTGTTGTCGTCAATAAAACTGTGCCGACGACAACTTCGATACAGTTGTTTCCCATCTTGTCGTCAATGAGGTTTCTTAGCATATATGTACATATTTCCATAATCTCGTCAGGACAAATTATTTATACACGACAACGTATACCACCTTGTCACCAAACTTATTTCGAAATGTGTTATATGCGCGACAAATCATTGATTGTCTTGCAGACATCATCGATGAAAATGTCGTCGGTAACAACTGGGACTGCAGGGTATTATTTGGTGCTGCATATTATGTATGTATATGTACATAGAATGGTATGTATGCACATAATTGAAATTTGTTCATAAATTTATATAAAAAGAAATACATAATAAGTACATGCATATATCGATTTTAATTGATTTTTAGTTTAAATACGAAATGGGGACAAAAGTGAAGCTTTGTCACGACAAAAACTAGATACGAAGCCAAAAGTTGCAAGAGAAAATTTGCTGGATAACAAAATCATATATTTTGGCTGTTTGATCAAAAGTTTTTCAAGGGAAAATATTTATTTAAGTGTGACCATATGGTAAATATGTTTTCCCATGTTAGTACCTGCCGTTATTTGACAGCTGTTTGAAGAAACAAAACGGGCAAATAAATGTGCGTAGTGTGACCACAAAACAAATTGTGTGTGTATTTACAAAAAAATTGTTAAACATGAACAAACATATTTGAAGCAAATGTTTCCCCAATGTGACCGTACCTTTAAAGCGGCCTTCAGACTATTAGATTTAGTATTAATACTTGTCAAAAACTCAAATCTTAAGTAAAAATCCAACAGTGTGAAAACTAATTGTTATGATTTGTCAAATAATACGTAAAGAAATTTGACAGTATTATGGTATTCGTATTTTTAGGAAATTTTCTAAACAATCCCATTTTTCATTTTATCAGGGTTGTCTTTTGCACAAACAAACATAAAAATAACAAAAACAGTCGTGTATTAGTTTAACGGCATAAATAAAGAAAAAGAACGAAAAAATGTGCTTTATTGCAAATTATTTATGTTACGTGTTATTTGGAATGTGATAGTGTAGACACAAAATGTAATGAGAAAATTTTCTTTAAGATTTTTTGACAGTCAGACTGATTATGATTTGATTTTCGTCTTACAAAATCCAATAAAAATCTCAAAGCTTGTATTACAATGTGAAAGCGCCTTAAGTAATGATTAGTAATCGTAATGATTAGTAATTAGACTACTTTTTCTTTACGTAATTTTTATTTTATTTGAACTAATAGGTAAAGTCTGAAAATTTTTTTTTAATTATTTCGGCTTTCTAGTTCAATAATTGAATTAATGTAAATTCAAATTATTTTTATTAAGAGTGGAGTGCTGGAATATTCAAATCAGATTAGCAGAACGGATCAGTACTTTAGTTTAGTACTTTCTTTAGTTCGATTATTGGCCAATGATTTTAAGTAACTTGTTGATTTATATATATATATATATATATATATATATATATATATATATATATATATATATATATATATATATATATATATATATATATATATATATATATATATATATATATATATATATATATATATATATATATATATATATATATATATATATATATATATATATATATATATATATATATATATATATATATATATATATATATATATATATATATATATATATATATATATATATATATATATATATATATATATATATATATATATATATATATATATATATATATATATATATATATATATATATATATATATATATATATATATATATATATATGTATATTAAGCTAATAAGGCCTGTATTCCCAAGTAATTAAACACTATAACTACAATTTGTCCCGACGTTTCGTCGAATATATGTCGACTTCTTCAGGAGTTTGTCTGTTTTATTTTCAAAACATAAAATTAATATAAAATTGAGTTATGAATTTTTAGTCGAACTGTATGGTTTTTTATCCAAAGTTATTAAATTAGTTTGGCTTAAGTTCATGTTTATTTTGCCCAAGTTTTTGGAACAGTACACTTTCATGTTTAGCTCACACTCTCGCCACAAGATGGCGACAGTGTGTTATTTGAGCTTACTAATATCAGTAGGATTTTCGCTACAGTGTTGTTGCCACTGTCAGTGGTAGTGTGGGTAAAAGACTCTGATGAGTAGACTTGGTGGTCACGAAACAGCTGTCAGTTCAACCTTCCGTACGGCCAAATTTTTCTTTGAATATTCAATATTTACATGCTTTAGAATTTCTTTCTTAAATAAAAAATAGTTTGATCGAAAGATTAAATTAATATAAAATATAAACTATTTTAATTTCGTTCTAAAAATTATAAAACATTTGAACTTAAATTTTTTTAATTAAATTACATTTAACAAAAATAAAAATGTTTAAAACACATCTTAGTCTGGTATCACAGTTTATTCAATCGCAACTCTGTAAATGGCGCTGATGTTGTCTGTATCTTCTTTAAGGTTTATCGTTTTATGTATTTTCTTTTGTATATGTAAACTTTCTTTGGTGTATCTCTTCCTCATTACTTTTTCTTTATCAAGAAATTTAACGTTTTCAAAATCAGCTGTATGACCTGTTTCAAGAATGTGCTGTGCAAGTGCAGTTGTCTCTTTTCTTCTGCTGATGTCCATTTTATGCTCAGATATTCTTGTTGATAAATGTCTCTTTGTTGTTCCTGTGTATATTCGCTCGCATTTTTGCTTGTCATTTCCCTTGCATGTTATTTCGTAAACAACATTGCTTTGTTGTTCTTTTTTTATTGGTGTTTTAATGTTAGTAAAAATCGAATTTAGTGTGTGGTTAGGCTTATAAGCAAAACTAATGTTATTGTTATTTATTACGTTTTTATGTTTCTGTTATCTGTGTGTCTCGGAATGTATTTTACACTGTAAAAAATCCGATTAGTGGTGTTGTAAGTGTTGGTGTTATTTTCTTTCAGACAAACCCCTGAAGAAGTCGACATATAATCGACGAAACGTCGGGACAAATTGTAATTATAGTGTTTAATTACTTGGGAATATAGGCCTTATTAGCTTAATATACATATGTATATATAAAAAATCAAGTAGATTACTTTTGTTCAAAAGGTAAAATAATGATCAGGATTACGATTATTTTCAGTTAGTAATCGTAATCCCATGATTACGATTACTAATAATCAAAAAATAATAGGGATTATTTGGAATTACTTTTAAATAATCAAAAGTAATCAAAAAATTATTCGACTACTTTCTGCGATTACTTTTGATTATTTTCAAAGTGTGTTGCATTTATTTGCTAAAAATTCTAGCATATTTGACACGTAAAGCATATTTATGAAAACAGTTGATGTTGAAATTTTTTTTTTGAAACATAGCGGTAGCTGAAATGCAAAACCACGTAACTAACAAAAAAATAATCGCTTTTTTAATTAATTATTCTGTGCTACATCGAAACGCATGGTCTAAAATTTCAAACCTTTATCATAAAAATTCCCCAAATTAATAACGAAAATAAAGAGACTTTACTTCAGTCACTTGATATATTTAATTTAGGTTTTTCTCTCTGCAATAAAGTTTAAAAAAGCGTAGTTACGTGATTTTGCATTTCAGCTAACGATATGCTGATTTTTAAAAAAGTATACTAAACGATTCTAACAGGCATGTTCTGAAAATCACTTTTTTGTGAAAGTAATTTAAAATCACAACTTGTTCATGAATTTTATAAAAAAATTCCGAAATTAATAATTTGATGTGTTCTTTATAAATTTTAATGATTATTTTAGAAATTGTTCGTGAATTTCACGACGAAAGCGACTTTTTCGAGTTTTAACTATTTTTAAAAGTTCAATAATTTTGAACCAATATTGTATTTTTAGTTTCTGCAGTTTTTGCGAATTTTTCGTGTTTCGACATTTCTGCAGTTTCGGCCCTTTTAAACCAATTTTGATTTTTTTCTTCCTATTTTAAAAACTTTTTGCGAGTTTTTGCAACACATTATGCATTTTTTTTTATAAAACTAATTAATTGCAACTTTTTTTAAGAAATGCCACCAAAACAATCAAATCAAAACAAAACATCAATTGTTTTCTTGTGTTTTCGAAAAGATAAAATAACTCCGAAAAGTAAAAAATTTTGTGGTTTACAGAACACCATCAAATCACAATAGTGATTTTGAAATCACAAGTGATTTGAAATCATATGATTTTCAGAGCATGCCTGTATAACTGTGTTTTAAAAAATCAAACAGAGATTAGTGATTTTTCGGGAATTGCTAAAATTTATGTTTTTAAATTTATAATCGCACTATTTCCCAAATATAATATTTTACTTATTCAGTAGAATATTAATTGTTTATAAAAACACATTGACATTGATTACTAACTGGTATTAGCTAGTTCCTATGCGCATTTCACTGGGGCTAAATGCAGATCATCAGGGAACCTTTACCCAAAAATTTCATAGAAAAGCTTAAGATATTGTAGCAAACTTTTATTTAAATCAATAAGAAGCTTAAGCAATATCAAAGCTTAAACATGAACAAAGTAATCAATGATGTTTTTTATTTTCTTTCTGTACCATATACTACACAGAAAAAAGTAAAAAATGGTTTCAATTACTAAAATTGTTAAAACAAACAAAAAAATTTTTAATTTTGCACCTATCACTAAAATGATGATACCAATTATAATTATCGGTATTGCAAAAATTGCAAAAGAGGATTTTTTTCTAATTAATGGTAATTGTAGATTTGATTATATAAATAATTAATAAAATACAGAAAATTAAACAATTGCTTAATTAAATTAATCAAAATTTTAATTGACTAAATATTAATATATTAATTAAATTAATTATCTTAGATAATTAAAAATAATGTAACATTTATGACACATGAGAAGCATACACTCTCCCAAGTTTGCTTTTAGAGTAATAACTTCTATGCAAACAAAAATATTTGCCATCGCCGGTGAATGTTATAAGCGAACTTCTCTGTGTTTAGAAAAATTTTAGCTGTTATTTTTCTTCAGTATGTACCTATTAGCGTTACTTTAATTGGCAGCAAATATTCAATCAAGTAAGTGATTGAATCAATAAAGTAATTGATTGAACTAATTAATATATTAATAAAATATTAATTAAAAATCATTTAATAATTAATAGTATTTTTTGTTTCTTAATTAAGAAATTAATTGAATCAATTAACAACATAATTAAATTTCTAGGCTATACCAAACAATAGCTTTAATTGAAAAAAGACCGATGTTAATTTTTTCTGTGTACACAGGCAGGCTTTTTTCCTGCACTAATTGCAGATGTAAAACGGTATGTAGAAAAAATAAATGTAATAACTACAACAACTATACATTTAATACTCGTATAGTGTGATGACAAACAAGTGTTTTTGGCCGCGGGCTGCTATGTTTTAAATTCGTGATTTTTTGGGAATTGCTAAAATATATGTTTTATAAATTTATAATCGCACTATTTCTCAAATTTAATATTTTACTTATTCAGTAGAATATTAATTGTTTATAAAAACAAAAGTTTGCTACAATATCTTTAGTTTTTCTGCTTAATACAGTTTGTTAGAAATCGTAGGCTTATTGAAGTCAACTCGGGGAGTTCATGTGATTCACTTTGGCAATCAGCCATGTCATAGAGTTCAATTCCATTCGGAAACGGAATTCAACCTACCCCATTTTTGTAGCAGCTGGTGTCTAAAAAAAGAAAACTAAAATACGCAAATTTGTCAGGTGTGTCCAGACTGTTGGTGGCGCTATTATGGTGCGGTATGCTCCAGCTAGGGCTTGACATATTAGGGAAACGGATCTCAATCCGTTTCCAAACGGATTTGAACTCTGTGACATGGCCGAATAACTTAATATTTTTAAGAATATTTTTTTAGCAAGTGGTTTCAAAATTGTTTAATGTTTTTGTTTTTGATCAGTTTTTGCTTTTTGCATAAATATCTGTGTTTTGGAGAAGATTTTGTATTTGTTCGTATGCTCTTTTAAATACTTTAAAACAAATAAATAAAAAGATGGAAGCATTTTATATTAATAAAACTGAGCATGCATTTGCAACTTTTTTTCTTTAAACACGATATTTTACTTTTTCATATTGAAATCAGACGAAAACTCAGAGGCTTTTGTATAAACTCATTAACGCCAAAACTACACCGGCACACAAAAACAAAAAAAGTGGCTGTACATTCGAGTACTCAAGAGTAGAACAAAAATCAGAAAAATGGGAATGAAGAAAAATAAACCAATGGCAGCACTGGGTAAATGCAGTTAATATGAACTTAAAAGTGAATTTAATTCTCGTATTCAATTTTCACGAAAAAAGTTGTATATAAATATAAGAATTGAAATCACATTCAACAGAGCCACATAACAAGTGGTGATAAGCAAAATACACGTGAGCACTGACGATGAAAATGTAGCGGCTTCAGAAAGTGGCGTGTTACTCTGTTCTGCTGTGTACGTTGAAAAATTAAGTTAAAGTTAATTTTTCCCTTGTTTCTTGGAATATTAATCATGCCCAACTCTTTCTGAATTAAAACGTTACGAAACTTCGCCTAATAATCAATTTGGATTCACAAAATATATTCATATCGAATATAATTCGTTTGTTGTGATTTGTATAGGTTTCTAAATCTACTACGCTTTTGTAATTCTTAAATGATTTTTGAAAGTTTGTGAATAAGGTAAGAGGTTTGTAACTTTTCAAAATTATGGTTGAAGTGTACTGATGATTTGGTAAAGCACCAATAAAATGTTAACAATAATGTTAAACTTTCAGATAAAACTTATGTTCAGGCAAACTGAGAGTTAGTAAACTTTTAAATAAAATGTATATGGCTGAACTTTGTGTAAATAGGGTTAATAGTCATTTACCTGGGCACCAAATCTCTCAATATAAGTATGTATGTTAAAAATATTTTAGAAAAAGTAGTTTTAATTATAGAGCAAAGGAAAGAAACTTTTAAGGAATTTCCCCAAAAAACCCAAATGTATTTCTTAAATAACCCCAATGCAAACCCCAAGCCCCAAATGAAAATTTTCATCCTTTTTGTGATGACAATTCCCCTAATTTGAGTCAGAACCCCTAAACTCTGAAAATAATCATATATAATCAAAAGTAATCGTAAAAAGTAATCGGATTATATTTTGATTACTTTTGATTATTTAAAAGTAATCCCAAATAATCCCGACTATATTTTGATTATTTGTAATCGTAATCAATTAGTAATCAAAAAATTCTTACTAGTGGATTAAATAATCATTACGATTACTTTTAAAAGTAATCGTAATTGATTACTAATCGTAATCAAAATTTAACACAGCTATGCCATGTCTACCTTTTCCCTTTTTTACAACAATATTTTATATTTTCAAATACTCCCAGGCCGCTAATAAACCGACCAAAGTTACATTAAATGACTGATATTTTAATTCATAACTTTATTACTGGTGGTTGGAGATTTGGAATTTTTGATATGTAAGACTGGGCATATTTTGAGAAAAAAATTTTAAGAAATTAGGGAGGCAATTAGTTACATATGGTTGAGCAAAATGAAAAATGGTAAACACAATCTGAATTTTTTAAGAATTCTGTCGCCTTGAGCCACCTCTACACATTTTTCAATCTGTCTAAAAATTTAAACAATAGTTTTTAAACTATTCGTATATTTCTATTGGGTTAGAACGAGAATCTAAGCAATTTTCTATATATAGAGATACCCTAATGTATATATACAAGTATAAAATATTTGAATTGGTTGTTTTGCTGCCAATACTATTCAGTTTTTGTTTATTATTATTAAAAAAATTATTTAAACAGCATTTTGTTCAGTTTCATTAATAAAATTGTAATACCGGTATCATACCGGTATTCAAGTTTCGGTAGCAGTATATACCGATACCGATATAGTTAAAATACCACTACCGCTACCGATACCGAAATAAAAGAAAAAATTAATACCACTACCGCTACCGCCACCGTTACTCATTTCGGTTGCCAACCTTGTTACATACATACATACATGTAGATTTAGTTTTTCGCACTCTGCGCTTTTAATTAGTAATATACAGCCATGTCACAGAATACCATTTCGATCGGAAATGGTTTCAATTCCGTAAATTGCTTCTTCAGAAAACGAAAATTTTCTTCGTAATCAAACCACTTTTAAATTTCAAAGTGGAATTGAAAAACACTTTTCTACAGACTTCATTTGCAGTAAATATTAAAAAACGTGCATACTCTTAGGAGCGTCAAATAAGTATTTGGTTATGAGCTTTCCATGTTAATAAAAAGCTTAATGTGAGCTATGCATCTAAAAACAAGAGTAAACAAACGCCTCAAGGTATAAAAACTTTATCATTGTAAAAACGAAATACAAAATAAACGGAATCTAAAGCACCAAAAATGTACTTTTTCAGAATGACAACTACGGAATCAAAACCAATCCGAACGGAATCTGTGACATGGCTGATAGTTCAACCTACCTCATTTTTGTAGCAGCTGGTGCATAAAAAAGAAAACTAAAATACGCAAATTTGTCAGGTGTGTCCAAACTGTTGGCGGCGCTACTATGCTGTGGTATGCTCCAGCTAGGGCTTAATATATTAGGGTGGATTGAATTCCGTTTCCGAACGGAATTGAACTCTGTGACATGGCCGAGTGTTGTTTTGGGAGAAAATATTTTCGCAAATATTTATATGCAAATGAATATAAATACTTTAATTCAGCATAACTTAGGTTTCAACTGTGCGGGAAAAAGCGTTCACGTGTTTTTAAGCTAACACGTGTTTTGCAGATCAGTTAAAACCATTTGAAGTAAGCAAAGAATAAAGTGCGGCCAATGTTTTCGTATCATCAGTAATTCCATTAATCGCCACTTTGGAAAAGTTGCTTAGTGATTTTGATTCAACCGATGAACTACTTTGTCCCATTTATTCTGAATTAAACGTTACGAACCTTGGTCTAATAATCAAGTTGGATTCACCAGCAAATACGTTCGAAATAATCATATTAATAAACAATTAGCTACTGGCTTGAGCTTTTCATATGTTTGCATGTTCACATATACATACTTAAGTATAATATCAAACCAGTTTTTTGTTGAGTAGAACAAAAATCAGAAAAATAGGAATGAAGAAAAATAAACCAATGGCAACGCTGGGAAAGTGCAGTTAATATCAACAAAAGTTGTATATATAAAAATTAAAATCGCATTCAACAGATCCACCTGACAAGTGGTGATAAGCAAAATATACTTGAGCACTGACGATGGAAGTTTAGCGGCTTCCAAAATGGCGCTACTCCGTTCTGCTATGTACGTTGAAAAATTAAGTTGATGGTTAGTTTTCCTTTGGTCCTTGGAATATTAATCACGGCCAATTCTTTCTGAATTAAACGTTACGAACCTTACAGCCCGTCTTCACGAGACATAATATTGTTCTAACATTTGTCAAACTTCATACATAAACACATCAGAAAAATGTTAGGGCTATTTTTTCATATCGACTTTGACTTTTGTCAAGACAAATCAATGGCTCGTGAAGACGCTACGTTATGGTGCGTACACACTATGCCATTTTATGACATCGCATGTGTACTAGCGGCAAATTTTGCCACCTCCGATGTTTTTCGGTGTGTAGCAAACTGTTTGCGTCAGGGATGGCAAATGAGATTTTTAAATTGTACCAATTGTTCTCTAAAATTGTCCTTTTTTGGGCACAATTGTACCAAAACAGATTTTTGAAACCAGAAAAAGTTTTTAAGTACACCAATTACATCACTTTTCTTTACACACATCTGTGGCAAAACGGAATCTGCGTTTAAGTCGGATTTAGCTATTGCAATTTGTAATCTAAAACAGCTCACATACTAGCTATTGGAAGGTAGACCGATATACATAATTTCTAGAAAGTTCCGAAAAATTTACCTTTACTACAATACAAATAAATTTATACAATTTTATTTTTTCCAGACTCTAATATGTATCAGGATCAGTAAGAGCTTGAAATTATATAGCCGTTTTGCGAGCTAACCTCTTTTAAGCCAAACTTTGTTTTCAATACTTCGCAAAATTGTAATATATGTACGAGCGGAAAAGGATAAAATATTTTATCACAATAAAAGAACTGCAATACGTAGGTTTTCTAGAAAAATAGACAAACTATTAACTGTACTACATAAGCGATTGTTGTACCATTGTACTTTTAAAATCCGAATTGTACCAAAAATGGTACAATTGTACCAACTTTGCTATCCCTGGGTTGCGCGACTCATGTGTACGGTAGAGCTGCAAAACTATCGATGGTATCGATAGTTTGGTTTTAAGTGAACTATCGATGTTTTTATCCGATGCGATACTATCGAAAAAAATCAGGTTATTTAAAAAAATAAAAGCAAAGCCAATAAAAAAAACTCTGACGGCAACTTTGAATAATAATAAGCCTTTGTAATAATAAAAATAATGATTAACATAAATGTGAAAATAAATCTATACCAAAACCAAATTAAATAAATAAACAAATATTTTTTAATTAACAAAAAATTTCAAAAAATTAAAAGGTCTGAAAAATTGGGGTTTTTAACAACACAATCTTGGTCTGTAAAATTTTTGTTCGTGGGGAGAAAAAGTATATGATAACTGAAAATGATCAACTAGATTATTTCTAAAAATACAAAATTAGTAATTTGAAAAAATTGGGATTTACATATTTACAAACCAGTATCTAAAAAATATATTAATATAATATGATTTTTCAGTTCGACCATTGCAACATATTCATTACATATATAATCTGGTCTAGGATAGACGAAAATAAAAGTAAATTACCTACAAAACACTTTTTATATTTTTGTAATATTTGATTTCGTTTTAAAGATAACCCCTTTCGAATTTTAATGTTAGGTGTCCATATTATTCGGTGGTGCTATTATTTTGACAACAGCTGTATTTAATCAAATGTGATCTCTTATGCCAACTTACATAGAGTCTAGACTAGCCTTTTGTTGTTATGACAAAACTCAAAGTTGATAAAAAAAATTAAACTGCTGTTGTCAGATCATTTTTGTATATGAAGTTTGACATTTGGTATGACAAAAATTTTTATCGTCTAGACGCTATGTTAAGACTGCTTCTACAACAGCTTAGGCAATGGTATTAATTACGTAACTTCTCCTTTTTTATATTATAAAACATGATTTTCTAAATGATAAAAAAAATGTTGTTAATAACATAGCATTTCATAAATATTGTAGCTAACAAACCGTAAATTAATGACAATATTTTTCATTTTTATAGAATTATATATGTTTTGTTTGCTTTTTCGCTTTATTTACTGTTATTTGTAATAAAATTTAAGTTTCTAAAAAACTCAACTTTTTTACTTTAAGGAAGATAAAATAATTGTATATTTTATTTACATAAATTTTTTGCTATAGACAATATTCCAAGAATTCGAGACTATCGATAGTATCGATAGCATCCCAAAATACTATCAAAACTATCGAATGGCGCGACTGACTATCGATAGTTTTGCAGCTCTAGTGTACAGTTGTCACAATAATGCAACAATCATGGTAGAATAATACACAAGGTAGCCCTGGAACGCCAGCTGACTATTTTTTTTTGTGGTACGAACTATCAAATGTTGTGTATATGTGAAATAACTACGTTGCACACACAATACAACATGTATGTTTGGTGCTTCTGTTATACAAACACACACATCCACTCTCTATTAATGTTTGACATTTCGGACCTCAAATGTACATTGGTATTAGTTATATTATTCTGCCATGGCAACAATATTGCAGTCACAAAAACAAAGTCTCAGCATGTTGTCATTTTTCGCATTGAGTTGTTAATTAAGGCCCTTTCACATTGTAATACAAGCTTCGAGATTTTTATTAGATTTTGTAAGACGAAAATCAAATCAAAATCAGTCTGATTGTCAAAAAATCTTAAAGAAAATTTTCTCATTACATTTTATTTCTACACTATCACATTCCAAATAATACGTATCATAAATAATTTGCAATAAATCACATTTTTTCGTTCTTCTTTTTCTTTATTTATGCCGGCAAACAAATACAGTTTATTTTATTCCTATGCTTGTTTGTGCAATAGACAACACTGATAAAATGAAAAATGTGATTGTTTAGAAAATGTCCTAAAAATGACGAATGCCATAATACTGTCAAGTTTCTTTACGTAATTTTTGACAAATCATAACAATTTGTTTTCACACTGTTGAATTTTTACTTAAGATTTACGTTTTTGACAAGTATTAATACCAAATCTCATAGTCTGAATGCCGCTTTAGAAATATGACGCGACAAAATGACAACAAAAGGGAAGTACAATGTGTACGAAGTTTTAGCCCAATAATCAATTTGGATTCACAAACAATTACGTTCGAAATAATCATATTAATAAAATAAAATTATATTTTTTCTTTCATTTTATTTTTTTTACAACGTATTCGCAAAATATTCGCTTGAATTTAGCGAATACGAACACGAATGTCATGAAGTAGGCGGATATTCGGCGATAAGAATATGACTATTACATGTACATACATATGTATGTAAATGATTCAGTTTTGTTGCTCGGAATTGAATTGACTAAATATTTTAATTATTAATTAATTATTCTTAGGTTGTTAGTGGCGTTTATTGGACTGGCTTTAAGCCATATGGAATGACGTCAATGTATCGTAATGTCCAAAATGTTGTAGTGAAATTACATGGTCAACACAAATCAAACGAAACTGGACAAAATATAAATTCAAATGGCAAAGCCTTATTATTAAACTGCCATTTTGATACAGTACCTGGAAGTCCGGGAGCTAGTGACAATGGCGCAAGTTGTGTTTTAATGATGGAGATACTAGGGTTTTATCTCGTAGTGATAAACGTCTTAAACATTCGATAATATTTTTATTTAAATGGAGCGGAAGAGACTGGCCTTCAGGCATCTCATGGATTTATTACAAAGCACAAATGGGCATCGGAAGTTAAAGGTAAGAAGGTTCACATCCCATCTTTTAATACATTATTGTACATATATTTATTGCGCTTTTCATTAAAAAGCTTTCATAAATTTGGAGTCTGTAGGATCTGGAGGAAGAGAACTTCTATTTCAAAGCAATCGGAACAATTCATGGCTCATTCAGGTAATATAGATTAAGACTAAAACTGAATTCAATACAATTGGTTCTCGCGAAATTAGCTTATTTCTAAAAATATATGCATGTTTTTGTTTGTTTTATTTGTGGACCACCCATATTGGCAAGAGTTTTTCGACCATTTTCGGTATGCACAAAAATTTAGTTTCTGCGATATAAATCGTCACGCCGCACAGTGATTCGCAAGTGGGCAAAAATAGAGGAGTTATCCAAGAGCTATGAAATTTGGAACACAGTTTTATATTGGCTCGATAAGAAAATATACAATTTGAAGGATATCGGAGCTGTTTTAAAGAATATATACGAGGCATTTTAACATTTACGTTTTTCGGTGGAGCGAACTTTGAAACAAAAAAAATTGCAAAATGTATATTTTAATATTCTTTGTTTTTTTATTTTATTTTGATTAAATTAATAGTCATAAAGTGTGGATTATGATTAAAGTGAGTATGGATGTGTGGGATTTTGTTTCGGTGGGTGACGATAGGTGGAGAAACAAAGATCTAGCCAAGAAATGGTAGAATGTATGTATGTAGGAGTGCATACCTGTATGAAGCGGAGAGGCTTGCGAAAGTTCATTAACAAGTATCTATACTAAAAACTAATTTTATGGCACGAATGCCGATTTTAGATAACATAGCCGCGATTGGCGGGACGAATTTGAGAATTTGTCAATTCTTATATATATATATATATATATATATATATATATATATATATATATATATATATATATATATATATGTATATATATATATATATATATATATATATATATATATATATATATATATATATATATATATATATATATATATATATATATATATATATATATATATATATATATATATATATATATATATATATATATATATATATATATATATATATATATATATATATATATATATATATATATATATATATATATATATATATATATATATATATATATATATATATATATATGTTTAGATTAATTTATTAGTATGAATCAATTCAAACACATAAATTTAAACGGTACTAATTTTTTGGGTGTTTTTACTTTCAAGCACTTGTAACTTGAACGTAATGTGATCAATAAATAAAAAAACGGGTTTTTACTACTGACTAAAAAATATAATTTTTATTGGGGTATTTATACTAAAATTAATAACAATTAATTGTCGAGTCAACAAATACCTCAAAACTAAATTTACGTTAAATTGACCAATCAAATTAAAGTGACAATGTTTGCATTTAATTCAATATGTAATATGATATCTTTTTATTAATGAATTTTTGTTTGTCAGCTAAATAAAGTGTAAGTGAACAACATTAACGGAACTCATTAAAGTTTGTATTATCATTAATAGTTATTAAGTGGATTCACGAGAGTTTAAACATTTTCCCCCGCGTTGAACGACTGTTCAAAACAAACGGACATTGAAACAAAGTTCAGAGGCGCTGGTATTGGCGTCATGTTAATATTTGGAGCTCAATATTTTCTTCAGTATTTTCAGTAACCGTTTCTTTACGGTTTTTACAAGTCTAATATTTAAACATTATTGTGGAGATTGCCACTAGACTTAGTAAAAGCGATAGATACCCAACTGCATGACTGTGTTGTTCGTGAGATTTAAATTTGTTGGGAAGATCCATAATATTTTGTTCTTCTAATGATCTTTGTAGAGTTGATAGCTCTTTGATGTGCTTTTCATAGATGTTTTGAGTCTGGTTTGAACTTGAATGATCACTGTTCATGAAGTCTGTAGGATTCTTCTTTATTGATAAGTCTAACATCGTACCAAGGCTTGTATATGAAGATTTCACCGTGCTTGATATAACTTGTTGACCATTCATGGTGATGGCCTCGTGTTTGAGTATGCATTCTGGATCTAGTGTGAGCATCCCAGAGCCTTTTAATGAAATATGGATAATTTCCTTGTTGCAAACAGCGGTGGCACGTGAAGATGATGAAGTTGCGTAGATCCATTGATTTTGTGTGTGTAGAGGTATCCATCTAGTGTTGGTTTTTCCAACATTGCATGTTGGTGTAGTTTTGTTGTTAAACAAGTTGATTTCACATGCGCACTTCTCTGAACCGTAACTTTATAGTATTTGCACATTGTGGCAAAGGAACATGTTTGGATTTATTGTTTCACAAGAGCTAAATTCTGAATTCAAGAGCATGATGTATTGTTTTCGAGCTACGGAAATGCCTAAGAAGTTGGTACATGGTTTAATTGCAAGTAGTGAGTTGTTCATCATGTTGGGTACAGGTGTCAAATAGAACATTTTAAATTGTTCATGATTCGCCAATGGTAGAGTTACCTTGAACACAGCATGATGTTGCGTGAACCTGCCCTTAACCTTAATCAGTTTGAACAACCGGAACAATTCATCTTTTCCTATTATTGGAAGAGTTACTGAAGCTGGCAAGTGAAGTTTTATCTGATTGATCGCTAGTTGTAACTTATCTAGCGATAGAAGCAATGGACTAATTTTGCCATGATGTGAGTCGATGAGCGTGTTGAGGATTGCATCTTGTATCCTTTGAATGTTGTTTGCAATTAGTGTTAATTCTAGAACTGCTGAATTAAATAATTGATTAAGTTGAATTTGTGCTAAAACATTGTTGATGTGGTGGAACTCCTCTGAATAAGTTTTTATTTCTTGCTCTAAAGTTTTAAATCTTGTCCTTGAAGTTATTTGACTCTCCCGTATGATGTTAATGGTCGAGTCAATAACTGATGTTTGATTTTTGAGTAGTCTCAACAAATACGAGTCGTTTTCTTTGAATTCTTGAATCGTTTCAGACATTTGGTCGGCATATTCGGAGTCCAACACGCCAAACCGTGAATGGGCGACATTTCCAATCACATCAAAAGCCTCTCTTTTGCTTCTTAGAAGTCGGTCTTCTAGTTGTAGATCACCCTCTACAGAATCCAAATGGTGGATGATACCAAAACATGCTGTGGTTTGCTTCATCATTTGACAAAGGGTTTGTAAAAATTTCGTT
>CATQFL010000171.1:0-42203 GCA_956483635.1 Panzeria rudis
TCTCGCTCTATGCTGGGGCAGGCTCGCGGCTGCCAGGGCTTGTTACAAATATTTCTATTTTTGTTCTTAATGAAAGAGTAAAACACCTTTGAGTTTCTCTTAGTGACACATTTATTCACAATTCTCTTAAACTAGCTGTACATCATTATTTGATCTCTTGATTCTGACACCAAGTTAAAGACCACACTCTCGCGCTGGCCACAAATGCTCAATACGGGTGGCCTCTCAACACTTATGCTCTCTTTTGGGACTGTATCCCATTTACGAATAGTGGTACGTTGGCAGACGATCAGCCTTAGCGCGTTGAAGCCCCGCTCTTAAATACTGACCATACTGGAGGGTCCCGTAGGAATCGCAGTATGGTAACGATGAACTCGCAGGCTTACTTCACTCAGGAGAATAACATTCTGCCCTGAATGAGAGTAAGGGCGTCTACGTCTTTGACTTCCCGCGACCGAGTGAACAAAGTTCTACTCTGACTAAGGAATTCAAAGTCTGCAGTAAGTCGCGGCAGAGAAAATTTGCTTCCACTGGGTTTGAGGGAATAAAATTCTGACTCAACCAAACTCGAAGCGACCTTTTTTACTTTGCTTGACTAACCAAATTATTACGAATAAAATTCTCAAATAACTTAGCACGTCTTGCCAAGTTGCTGGCCAGCGACTAACTGAATTCTTATTTACAAATCAACAGCCTCTATACCATTCACCGACACATACAGAGCAGTCGTTGAATTTACTATTCGACAGCATCTACGCTGTTCGTCTACACATACACAAATAATTCATCAGCTGTTGAGAACCAACATTGTTTGAAACTTTGATTGGTGTGTTCTTTAATTTGACGTCAGATGGCACTTTGGTAACAGCCGTTAATATTTAAATCTAATTTCAATATTTGTACAATATAATGTATTTGAATTTAGTGCTTACTGATTTCATTTCAATATAAATTGAAGGCGATATTTCAATGTTTTATTTACATATACTAAAATAAAATACTATAACCAGTGTAGTATAAGTCATAATACAGAAAGAGGGGGCAAAGTATAAAAGAAATACAGAATTCATGTGCGTCAAAAACGAAATATGACTTTTGGCTCGTCACATTGTCTCCCCTTTTCGGATAATAGAGCCCTTAATGTGGCATAAGCCATTTCATAATAGACAAAAGTCACAATATTTTTAGGATATATTTGTAGGGTATTTGTTCTAATGTCATTTTAACAATAATTAGCCAATAAGTAAAAATAGGACAACTAGTATATTCCACTAGTATAAAATTGGAAATCCAGTAGGGCAGATTATTGTTAGGAGATGAATTTAGAACAAATTTTTTTTTATCGGCTTAAATCCCAATAATCGGGCACTATAATAACAAAACAAATTTCCTTTTCTATAATAATAATAATATTTGTAATAAGGCGTCTCATGTAAAATATTTTCTTATAAATTAAATATTTCCTCTCCACTGGCGCAGATTATTTGTCCTAAAGGCACGTTGACAATAATTAGCCATTATATATGAACATAAAAATAAAAAACTGACTAGTATACTCCACTAGTAAAAAAAATGTATAGACTTCATTACGGCATATTGTTTGTCAGTCATGCATTTAGGCCAAGTAGTATCTTTCGCCAAAAAATCTACAAATTTCAAACGTGTGTTCAATAATTCAAATATAAAAATAATATTGATAATAAAAATAGTATTAATACCAGTATAATAATAATCTAGGAAATGATTACGTGTATATTTGTGGTTTGTCGGGACTTCATTTGGGTACTCGGTGGACCTCATATTCCCCATTTCTACGGATTATTAGCTGGAATCGGGCTCCACCCACTTGGTTCAGGAACTTCATGCGCTGGTTGGGCTTGCGTCTTTGGAGGGCCTGCTCTATGTTGTTTTTGACTTCACGAGGTAGGCAGGGCTCAATCTCGTCTTGCGGGGCTGTTGCGGTATTAGTTAGAGTATTTGTATGGAAACCCGCTAGTGAGTCTGTTGCGGGTACAGATTTGGTGGATGCTGAAGATGATGATGATGCCGTCGAAGATGTTGATGAAGACGGTGATGATGATGAAGTCGATGATGCTGATGAGGATGGCGATGATGGTGGAGTCGATGATGCTGATGGTGAGGATGCGGGATACAATTTAGGAGCGAGTGGCGTTTCTTCGAGTTGAACCATGGGTACAGGCGAGTCGGTAGTAGCTGCGCTGTAATCGGTCTTCACTGGCTCGACCGGTGGTGACGTATTACGAGCATATGAGTGCTCGAGTTGCAAGGGTAGGCCATCGCTTTTCATAGGTACTAGCAGACGTACTCTCATTACCCGCTCGTAGCATAAGAATCCGGCATATTGATATCTTCTATCTTCAAAGTTAAGACTACCGAGACCCTGGCGTTTTGGCGGCGTTGGGGGACGGTAGTTTTCATCGTCGGAGTTGAGGGACGGTGGCGATCGTGGCGGTAGCGGCGAAGGTGGAGTCGGAGGGCGTCTCTCGATTTGGTGATCTTGGTCACCCAGAAACGTGCGTCGCATTTCTTCTGTCATGTCTACTTCTAATCCTAAAACGTGTAGGTATTCTTCGAACTCCTCAGGGGTTAAGTCAGGGTTGTTGTCCGCTGCGGCGGATGGGTGGTTGCTAGTTGTGGAGGTATTGGGAGCTGGTGTACGAGTGCGCTTGGGTCGCGAGCTTGAGGTTCCCTCGAACACCCGGAAACAGGTATCCGGCTTAGGCCGTGGTTTGGCGTTATACATCTTCGCCCCTTTTCTGCCTCGGGTGGTAGTGGGGATATCATCATCCTCAATAAAAATGGTGCGTCGTTTTTTGGACTCTTCTCGTTCCCAAGATGAGCGGAACTTCTTCCGAGCGTTTTCGAATTTTTCCTCCATTGCTGTTGTTTTAATTTTTTTTTTCTTTTTATTTCAGTGAGTGGGTTTTCCCGATGTCTATATAGAGTCAAATGATAAAACAAAAGCATTATTAGTAAAGGGATACTGATAACGTGCTATATATGAAAATCAGAGAGGAATTAAACTAATGGTTCAAAGTATATAAGGCTTAATTTCGCTGACGTGAGCAGTTCGCACTTCTCCGCTATCTTGGCTTTTTACTTTAACGATAACCGGTGAGATAAACTCTTTGACAGCGAATGGACCCCCGTATTTTGGAGCAAGTTTAGCAGCGAAATTTTCGGTTGCTTTAGAAAGAGGGTGTTGTCTGATTAGTACTAGGTCACCGAGTTTCGGTTTCCACTGCCGACGGCGTAAATTATAATAGCGCTGTTGGTCGACAGAGGTATTTGCTATGTTTCTTCGAACTATAGCGAATATTTGCTGCATTTCTTGGGCCTGCAGATTCGCTGGTCGATTTTCAGTGCCCGTGCCAATGGTTACTTCATCGTAGAGGGTTTTAGGCAGTCGTGGCTCTCGTCCTTGTGTAAGGAATGCCGGTGAGTACCCTGTTGTCTCTGATACGCTAGTGTTTATCGCGAGCATGATTTCTGGGAGGTATTCGTCCCATTTATTGTGTTGGTGTTCGCTGAATTGTGCGATAACAGTTTTTATGGTACGATTGGCACGTTCGGTGGGATTTTCTTTTGGTGTATAAGGGGCAGTAAGCTGTTGGTGCACTCCTAGTCCCACTAAGTATTTCTTGAAAATCCGTGATGTGAATTGTGTCCCATTATCCGTAATCAGTACTTTAGGGACACCATACCTCGCGACAATACGTTTTCGAAATGCCTTTACCAAACCCTCTGCTGTGGCCTTTCTTAACGGGATCAGTTCGTTCCATTTTGAAAATTTGTCGAAGAATACAAGAAGCATCGTACATCCATGTTTAGAACGTGGTAGTGGACCTACGAAGTCCGCACATACTGTTGCCCAGGGTTCCTCTGGAACGCGTGTGAGCATTTCTCCTGCGGGTCGTTGCTGCATTACCTTATGTCGTTGACATGACTCACATTTCCTCACGTACTGGCTAATATTCCGGAACATCCCCGGCCAATAATAGCGCATAGCAACTCTGTTGTTAGTTTTTCGTATTCCCAGGTGTCCGGCGGTTGCATGATCGTGATTTTCTTCTAATATGCGATGTCTCAACGGAGTGGCGACGCACAATTTCCAAGGATTTGAATCTACGTCATCTATGCCCCGGGGAAAATGTCGATATAGTTGACCATTCACAATACTATAATCAGGATATTTCTCAGGTTGTTCACTTACTTATTTTATTCTTTTACTCAGCCATGGGCATGTTATTGGGGTTGCTTGGGTACCGGCAACATGTAACGTTTCTCTGGGTTGTCGCGACAAGGCGTCGGCCACCACATTCTGCTTACCCTTTCTATATTTGATTGTGTAATTATATTGTTGTAGCTCGAGTGCCCACCGTGCTAAACGGCCTGCTGGGCTCTCAATAGAGTTCAGCCACTTCAATGATAGATGATCAGTCATGATAATAAAAGAATAACCCTCTAAATATGCTCTCATCTTCCTTATTCCCCAAATTATAGCTAGACATTCCTTTTCTGTAGTAGAGTAATTTTGTTCGGCCTTGTCGAGACGTCGACTTGCGTAGGCAATTACCCGTTCCGATCCCTCCAGCTCTTGGGTCAATACTACACCTAGCCCGTAATTACTGGCATCGGTTTGTAATGTAAACGTTTCATTGAAATCGGGGCATGCAAGCACTGGTGCCTCCGTTAATTTTCGCTTGAGATTTTCGAAAGCCTCTTGTTGAGCAGTTCCCCAGCACCAATGTTTGCCCTTTTTAATTAGCTTAGTGAGTGGTTGTGAAATTGTTGCAAAGTCTGGTATAAACCTCCGATACCAAGACACTACCGCTAGAAAACTGCGTATTTCTTTTACATTAGTTGGCGGAGGTATTTCTTTGATGGCGGCTACCTTTTCAGGGTCTGTTTTTATTCCCTCGCCACTTACAACGTGACCAAGGTATTTTGTTTCACGTTTGAAAAAATCACATTTCTCTGGGTTGAGCCGTAAATTGGCTCTTCTTAATCTCCTGAAAACCTCCTTCAGATTTGACAAATGTTCGTTAAGAGTTCCTCCAATAACAATAATATCGTCCAAGTAAGCGAAGGCGTATGGTTCCATATCGGCCCCAATCACGCTATCTAAAGCCCTTTGAAAAGTAGCGGGAGCGGAATGCAACCCGAATGGCATAACACGCCATTGATATAGTCCTCTGCCTGTTACCGCAAAAGCCGTATATTTCTTGCTACTTGCCTCCATGGGGATTTGCCAATAACCATCTTTAAGGTCAAGGCTACTCACGTACTTGGCATTTCCTAATCTATTCAAAATGGTATCTATTCTAGGTAATGGGTAAGCATCAGGTACTGACCTTTGATTCAGCTGCCGAAAGTCCATACACATTCTCCAGGAGCCATTCCTCTTCTTGGCGAGGGTTATGGGAAAACTATAAGGGCTTTGTGAAGGTTCTATGAATCCTCGATCTAGTAGTTTGTTGACTTCTTCATCGATTATAGCTTGCATCGCAGGGTTTCGGGGCGCATACCGGAGTTTTTTAGGACGATCGTCCTTCATTATTATTTTGTGTGACGCAATATTTGATGGACCCGTGATGTTGTTAAATTTGTTGAGCTCTGTTGCTAAAAAGGTTTTTATCATTTTATGTTCTTCTACATCTTGTTCCGCCAGCGTAACATTAAGAGTAGTTGTGGATGGCTGGACGGAATATTGCTTTTGTGCCGCTATGGACACCGGTGTTATTGTGCTTGCAACTGGGTTGTTTTCCAGGTGTTGTGTGGTCTTGTTGAAGACGCAGTCAGTTGACAATCCTGCACAGCTAATAGTAGCATCAAAACTTCGCAAAAATTCAAGCCCTAGAAGAAGGTTTTCACTACATCCAGGCATTAGGTAAAAAACACAATTCTTAGCTTTTGTTCCCAGGGTAACACGATATCGAACGCCCTGTGTGACCTTTTTCATGGATCCGTCGGCTAAAAACACTTCTAGTTGTCGATGAACTATTTTGGGTTGACATTGTAATTTGGCAACAAAATCTGGATTAATAAAATTACGTGAAGCTCCAGTATCTATGGTAGCGGTAATTAGTTCCTCCCCAATAATTATTGTTGCGGTGATTCGAGTTTCTTCGGGGTTCAGGGATGTTTTATTTGATGAGGCCGGTTTCTTGGGAGGAGCAGCTTGCCTCAATTCTGCCGCCCTCCGGCTTGGTTTCCCGAGTTTAGGGGGTTGTTAAAACATCGGTCTGCCCGATGGCCTTCTTTACCACAGGTTCTACAAATAAGTGGTTGTCGTCTGTTATTGCTTTGCGCTGAGGAGGGTGCCGGCTGATCTATTTGGTCGCGGCTGAATTCTTAATATTTTCTAGGTCTTCGGCCAGAGCCATGAGTTCTTGAATGGATGTAAAGTCTTTTCTACGGATATACCATTGGTAATCCGGATGTGAGTTTCTGAAGATCCTCTCCAGCTGTTGTTCTTTACTAAGGGTAGAGTGTCGCATGAGGTTTTGTAGAGCCAGCATATAATCTTTGAATGGTTCTCTAGCAGCTTGTTTGCGTTTATGTATTTCATCGTCAAGTCTCTCGTAGAAATGAGTGGGGAGAAAAAATCTACAGAAATCCCTTTTAAAACTACTCCAGGTATGCCAGAATTCATTATTGTTTCTATACCACGACAATGCACGATCACACAAAAGTTCTGGCATAATCGTTGGGAGTTGGTCTAGCGAGATTCCGTACATTTTCGATAACTCCTCAATGCGTTCTATAGTTTCCAGTGGATCATGTGTGCCGTCGTACCGTAATCCCCATTTTCTCACCTGATCGATGATATTCGTCCTGTATTCAATATCAGGAGTTATTGGCCGTTCGTGTTGGCCACGGACAGTACTGACACTTGGTTCTTCCTTTGCTGGCGATCTGGCAAGTTGTTTGTTTGCTAGCGGCTCCAACGACTTCGCTGGTGGTGGACTAGTTTCATGTTGTGTCTGTAATTCTATTAAACGTTCTAGATGTTCTTGGCTTTGTTCCGTACCAAGGAATTTCGCCCATCGTCGTCTGAGTTCATCCACCGTACCCGTGGTATCTAGTTCAAATTCGGTGAGATATTGTAAAAGTTCATCCCGTTTGAGGGAATATGCCCACGATGTTTTCAGCACTTTTACTTCAATTCCTACTGGTTGACACACCTTATTAATTCTCAAAACTTCTTTTAAACTTCTTTGGGTTGTAGCAGGTACCCACTTTTCAACACTGTATTTTATATATTTTATGTTTCTATATATATATATATATATATATATATATATATATATATATATATATATATATATATATATATATATTATTATTATTTTTTTTTTTATACTATTTTACACACCATTTAGAATTTAGGTTGTTTATTAGCCTCTTTATCAATCAGCGCGGTCACTATCATTGCTATTGCAACCTGTTCTATAGATGTCATAGTTTCACAGCATTTTATTTTAATTATTATATACCTTGATGTATTGGTTTTCACAAAAATTCTTTTAATTTTTATTAGAAATTTTTTTCTTAACATTTATGACCGATCCGTTTATTTTAGTAGTAGTTTTAAAATATTTTATATTTTTGTTTCAAATTGATATACATATAAGTTATATTTTTATTATTATGTTCTGTTTTTGTTTTTGTTCCACAATTTAGTGATTCTTTTCTAGCATATTATTCGCCGTTATTCTATTCTCTTTTGTATTGTTCCATATTTGTCACCTTATTGAATTGTCTATTTTATTTATTTTTTTTTTCATTTTATATTTTGGAAGCTCTTTCATTTTAGAGTCCCTGCTCGGGCGCCATTGTAACGACACGTTCTCGCTCTATGCTGGCGCAGGCTCGCGGCTGCCAGGGCTTGTTACAAATATTTCTATTTTTGTTCTTAATGAAAGAGTAAAACACCTTTGAGTTTCTCTTATTGACACATTTATTCACAATTCTCTTAAACTAGCTGTACATCATTATTTGATCTCTTGACTCTGACACCAAGTTAAAGACCACACTCTCGCGCTGGCCACAAATGCTCAATACGGGTGGCCTCTCAACACTTATGCTCTCTTTTGGGACTGTATCCCATTTACGAATAGTGGTACGTTGGCAGACGATCAGCCTTAGCGCGCTGAAGCCCCGCTCTTAAATACTGACCATACTGGAGGGTCCCGTAGGAATCGCAGTATGGTAACGATGAACTCGCAGGCTTACTTCACTCAGGAGAATTCTGCCCTGAATGAGAGTAAGGGCGTCTACGTCTTTGACTTCCCGCGACCGAGTGAACAAAGTTCTACTCTGACTAAGGAATTCAAAGTCTGCAGTAAGTCGCGGCAGAGAAAATTTGCTTCCACTGGGTTTGAGGGAATAAAATTCTGACTCAACCAAACTCGAAGCGACCTTTTTTACTTTGCTTGACTAACCAAATTATTACGAATAAAATTCTCAAATAACTTAGCACGTCTTGCCAAGTTGCTGGCCAGCGACTTACTGAATTCTTATTTACAAATCAACAGCCTCTATACCATTCACCGACACATACAGAGCAGTCGTTGAATTTACTATTCGACAGCATCTACGCTGTTCGTCTACACATACACAAATAATTCATCAGCTGTTGAGAACCAACATTGTTTGAAACTTTGATTGGTGTGTTCTTTAATTTGACGTCAGATGGCACTTTGGTAACGGCCGTTAATATTTAAATCTAATTTCAATATTTGTACAATATAATATATTTGAACTTAGTGCTTACTGATTTCATTTAAATATAAATTGAAGGCGATATTTCAATGTTTTATTTACATATACTAAAATAAAATACTATAACCAGTGTAGGATAAGTCATAATACAGAAAGAGGGGGCAAAGTATAAAAGAAATACAGAATTCATGTGCGCCAAAAACGAAATATGACTTTTGGCTCGTCACAACTGTAAGTTGCTTTTCACGCTATGCCTTTTTAGCCTGGCTCTTTTTGACAATTTTCTTTTAAATACCCTACGAAAAGTCACACATATTTACATTACAGACTTTTTATCCATGCTTTTTTTTACGATTACACACATACTTAATGCTGAGAGTACGAAAATGACAAAGAGAAATAACAAAAACCTCTCAAATTTCAATTTGCGCCTTTTTTCTTACCCAGCTAGCTTCTCACCACCTCTCTCTCTCAAACTAAAAAAGCCTGCGTTTAAAGCCAGGCGAAAAATGCACAATGTAAATTGCGTTTAACTACAATTCATATGCCTAAAATAAATACCTTCTTTGGTTTATTGCCACATATAAGTGTCTATGCCCAGCTAACCATTTAAAAACTCAATCAAGGTAGAGCAACAACAGGTAGTAGCAAGAGAATTCACCGTGGAGAATGTACATTTGGGCTGTCAAAAAAGCAAATATCGTTACCTTAATATAAAAAGGCCCTAACTCATTATTTTTTGAAATTGTTTTTTTTTATATTTCGATAGGAGAACATCTAATCTATCGAAAATTGCAATAATCTCGATTTCAAAAAAAGAATGAGAATGTAAAAATACTAAAAAAAAACAAAAAAAAAAAAGGGTACTATTAAAACATTATTTATAGAAACAATATTTTCATTCCACGCAAAATGTCTTGGTGGAAAAACGTATTGAAAGCAATCCCTCTGATTTTCGCAGGTTACGAAGTAGGGAAACATGAAGGTTCAGAAAAAAGTGACAATAAAAATGATCAATTGGTTAAATACATTAGAGAAAATACAATTGAACTACAAAATAAGAATGAGAGTGAGAATCTAAATATCTTTGAAATAATCATAATAATTACCCTAGTATTGTTAGTAATTGCCTACATTATAAAATTTATAAGTGCAATATCAAATAGGAGGCAATGAAAACCTCTAGCACAATGTTAAACAAAATCATTACAATATTGTTATTATTTGTTATAATCCTATTAATAATATACAAAATACAGAAACTTATAAATAACGGCATTAATAAAACTATTATAACTAATGTATAAATTATAAGAAAAACTAGTTAATTTTTACTTACACATAGGTCTTAGAAAATATATGGAAGAGAAATTAAGTAACTTGAAGGAATTCTGGAGGAACTAAAAAAGAGTCCAGGGAGAACCTATACTGAAACGACAATATTGAATAAATTAGAATATATAGAAAATTTAAAAAGTGAATTTCAACTAATAGAGTTAGAAGAAGAAGGAAATAAAAAATTAGCGTTAAAATTAGAGTTCAATAATCTTTACAAACTGGTAGAAGATTACTTAAGTAATAGTATAAAGAAACCATTAGAAACAAAACATATGAACATGGCATCGTTTAATCTAGAAACAGTTTCAAAAGCACTACCTTTGTTTACAGGTAACTACATTGAATTAGAAAGTTTCATAATAACGGCAGAACTAATAAACAAGACATTATCAGACGTAGCAAAAAAAGATTTTCTTCAGTATGTTTATCATGCTAAATTATCCTCACAAGTCAGAACAGCAATTGGAAGCTATACAAAGCCTGAAAATTTCGAAGCGCTCAAGAAACTACTAGAGCAAAGATATAAAAACAATAAAACAATACCAGAGTTACAAACTAAACTCAATTCACTATTCCAAGGGAAATTGTCTATTAATTCATTTAAAGAGAAAATAATGGGTAACATTGACAACCTAAATAAGTTAGGCATAGAAGAGTTAGGAAATCAAGTTTCAGAAGCCGAGAAAAATGTTATAGTCCGATTAAATAATAAGCTTGCTTTAGATATATTCAAGAAAGGTCTAAATGAGTGTTACAAAGCGACCATATACGCTGCCCGACCGACTACATTACAGGAAGCATCAGACCTTGCAGTTGAAATTGAAAATGAAAAGAAGGCAACGCATATCAGAAGAAAGGAACCACAGCATCAGCCACAAAATTACACCAGAAATAACAACACATTTTCTAACTACAACAATAACAGGCAACATAATAACCAAAACTTTAGCAGAAACAATAATTTTAATACTAGAAACAATAACAACTATGGAAATTTCAACAGAGGCAATAGTTACAACAATGATCACGCTAGAAAAAATTATGATAATAATTCACGGAGAAATACAAACTTCTCCACAAATAAAATTTCTAACAGAATAAATAACAACCACCAAAACAACAGAGGTAACAACAATAATGGCAGAAATAATAACAGCAGTTCTAACAGATACAATGATAACAGAAATAATAACAATGACAACAGAAGGTATATACGCACGGTACAAGAAGAGGGAAACGAGGAAGGCTCGGAATACAGAGATATTCCGGACAGCCAAAATTAAAGATATACAAAGTTTCAAATAATAATACAAATTTCATAATCGCTGGATACAAAAATAAACAATTAACATTTCTTGTCGACACAGGAGCCGACATATCATTATGTCGCACTAAAGAAATATTTGATGATGAACCATTGAATGTGGAGAACAGATGCAAATTAACAGGCATCACTAAGGAAGAGATACATTCATTAGGGACAAGCGAACTTGAACTATCACTAGCAGACCAGACATGTAAATACAGATTTCATTTAGTAGACGATAATTTCCCAATAGAGACAGACGGAATAATAGGGAGAGACTTTTTAGAAGAATACCTTTGCAAAATAGATTACGAGACATTTACAATTTCTTTATTCACAAACAACGAAGCCATAACTGTTCCAATGCAAACAAAAGCATTCGACACCTTAAAAATTACTATACCACCACGAACAGAAATTATACAACCATTAAAATTGAACCTTACTGAAGATCGCGTCATTTTTAATACAGAATTAAAAGCCGGAATTTTTTTAAGTAATTCAATAGCACCTAAAAACGGTATGACACACGTCAAAATTTTAAACACAACAAACGAAACAACAACTTTACAGGGCATTAAACTACAAACTGACGCACTTAAAAACTATAAAGAGCGACGAACGTTTTAACAAAATTTTAAATAACTTGCAATTAGACCATCATGATGAGTATGCAAAAACAGAATTAAAAGAAATATTTAAAAAATATCAAAACGTTTTTCATTTAGAAGATGAAAAATTAAGTGTCAACAACTTTTACAAACAGAAAATCACGACCTCAGACAACACTTCTGTATATATAAAAAACTATAGATTACCACATTCACATACAGATATAATAAATGAACAGGTACATAAAATGCTTGATGACGAGATAATAGAACCATCCATTAGTCCATACAATGCTCCACTCCTTTTAGTACCAAAGAAAAACATGGAAGATAAAAAGAAATGGAGACTTGTTGTAGATTTTAGAAAACTTAATGATAAAATCATTAACGACAAATTTCCTCTAACTAGGCTAGAAGATATTTTGGATAAATTAGGTAGAGCAAAATGGTTTTCTACACTCGATATGACGAGTTCTTTTCATCAAATTGAATTAAATAAAGACTCCAGACCACTAACTGCATTTTCAACACCACAAGGACATTTTCAATTTAAAAGACTTCCATTCGGACTCAAAATTTCATCTAACAGCTTTCAAAGAATGCTTACAATAGCATTATCGGGACTAGAATCCGAAGCATTTCTCTATGTAGATGATATAATTGTATACGGTTGCAGTTTAAATCATCATAATCAAAACTTAATAAAAGTTCTTGATAAGCTGCAAAAATACAATCTAAAATTGAATCCAAAGAAATGTTGTTTTTTGAGACCTGAAGTAGTTTACTTAGGATACCTAATAACAAAAGACGGTGTGAAAACAGACCCATCAAAATATGAAGTAATAAAGAACTATCCAATACCAAAAAACACAGACGAGGTACGACGATTTGTTGCATTCTGCAACTACTATAGAAAATTCATACCAAATTTTGCAGACATTGCGAAACACTTAAATATGTTATTAAGAAAATCAGTAAAATTCCTATGGACAACTGATTGCCAAAATGCTTTTGACACTTTGAAAGAAAAACTAATGAAACCTCCAATTTTGCAATACCCAAATTTTGAAAAACCTTTCATTTTGACAACCGACGCCTCAAATTACGCACTGGGAGCTGTCTTGTCTCAAGGTGAAATTGGCCAAGACCTACCAATTTCCTATGCAAGTAAATCTCTACAGAAACACGACTTGAACAAACCAATAATTGAAAAGGAATTGCTCGCAATTCATTGGGGAATAAATTTTTTTAAACCATATTTATACGGTCGCAAGTTCATAGTAGTAACAGACCACAGACCACTAATTTCCCTGTTCTCACACAAAAATCCATCATCAAAAATGACAAGAATCAGACTAGATCTAAGCGATTACGATTTTACAATTGTCTATAAAAAAGGAAAAATAAACACTAATGCAGACGCATTATCAAGAATTGAAATAAACTCGGAAATACTTAAACAAATGATACCGTTGGAAAATGATGAAACAGACAAGAAAATACTAATAACCACAAGGGCAATGAAAAAGAAAAATGAAGATAATATGAAACTGAAGGAGGCAAATAACATAACAAACAAAGAGGCAAATAAAGGCAATAGTAATGAAGAAATGGATATAAATGAAGCGCGCGTGAATAGAAATAATATGGAAAAAAGCATCTCTCTGGAGTCTGATCAACTTCTGATATGGGAATGCACATCCATAAATGATATCAAAAATATGAAGAAATTACAATTTAATAAGTTTAAAAATATAAAAGAATTCGACATAAAAATTGAAGATAGTATTGTGCACATAGGATGTAACGATAATTCATCGAAACAAGATTCGGTTATGAAGAAGTTACATGCCAAAAACATTAAAATGATAATAGTATGCATACGAGATTCAGCGATAACTCAACGAAACTAGATTCGATTCTGAGGAAACTGATATCTAAATTGCATAAAGAAAACATAAGAGAAATAGCGATATCGAACAATGAATATTAATATACAATGCCCCAATAAGAATAAAAGATGACATATTAAAGTATAAACTCATCAATGAATTCCACAATACCACACACGCAGGCCACCTAGGAATTAGAAAAACGATCATTAAATTGAAACAGCGGTACATTTGGAAAAACATGAACAAGATGGTTAAACAATTTGTAAGATATTGTGACAAGTGTAACATAAACAAAATAACAAAGAACACTAAAGAACCACTTACGTTAACAAACACCCCAAACAACAGTTTTGAGATAATATCAATTGATACTGTAGGACCTCTTCGTATTTCAAACGGATACCGATACATATTGACAATGCAATGTGAACTAACAAAATTCGTTATTGCGCACCCAATGTCAACAAAAGACGCACTTACAACTGCCAAAACTCTAGTAGAACAACTAATTTTAAAATACGGAAAATTTAAAGTGCTCAAATCGGACAACGGGACTGAATTTAAAAACGAACTAATGCGTAACATATGCTCGTTACTTGAAATCAAGCAGACATTTTCAACCCCTTATCACCATGAAACAATAGGTTCGTTAGAACGAAATCATAGAGTTCTCAATGAATTCTTGCTAACAACAGCAAACGATTATGAATGGGATAAGTGGATAAATTATTTTACTTTCGCCTATAATACGGCACCCAACATAGACACTGGTTACACGCCATTCGAACTAATTTATGGTAAATTACCATGTTTACCATCGGGAATCAATAACACAAAAGAAATAAAAGTCTACAATTACAATGATTATGCAAAGGAACTGAAACAAAAACTAAAATTTTCTTTAGAAAGAGCTAGAGAACTGACAATAAAAACAAAAGAAAAAAGAATACTAGACAATAGATATAATAACAAATTGAACTTAAAAACAGGAGATTTAGTTTTAATAAAAATAGAAAATAGAAAGAAAAACCAAAGCCCGTACAAAGGCCCGTATAGAATAATTAGGAGTAATGATGTAAATACTATTATAGATTATAACGGAGTAGAAAAATAAATGCACAATAATCAATTAAAACCGTACCTAGGATTAAGAACAAATTAATAAAACAAACTATGTAAAACAAAAATATAAAACCATACCTATGATTAAGAACTAATGAATAGAAAACCTATGCAAAAACAAAAGTATAGAGATACAAAAATTAATTATGTAAATAGATTTTAAGAATCACTAAGTAAAACATCATTTTAACAGTACTATGAAAGTGTCAAGAAAAATTACTCCCCTAATTTTTATCTTAACGGTGAGGGTGTAGTGTACCTTCTAAGCGTCCACTGCTTACCCAACAACCAACCTAAAATATATACATACCACCCGAATTACTGTAGGGTAAATACCATACACAAGGATCAAATAACGGCATCTACCCAATGACTCAATGTGTTCGAACACATGAGTCAATACAATAGTAAAGCTGATCAATCAGAGTGTGAGTGACATAATTTTGATTGTTTAATGTAAATGAGTGCATTCCTTACTCATGCATTCTGATTGGTCACGGTATTATACATGGGGAATAACCATGATAATTCCATGGTACTGATAAAGAGGCATAGATTTAAAGAATTAATACTATAAGTTAGAATAAGTAGGCAATAGGATAGAATTAGTATAAAAAGGGCAGTAGCCCACAAATAAAACAGACTTTGTATTAGAAAACTAAAAGCGACGCTTGTTGCCTTGTTCACTTTTTCTTAGTCTCTAATATGGCTGTCGCAAGACACCTAGCCATTAAGCTGAAACCCTACAGCTGCATAAAATTATATTGGGCTATAGGGAAATAAATATACACACATACATCCTAAAACACTACAACAGTGTCACTTTTTTCGCATTTGCCAATCACAGTAAATGGATGACCCAAAGTTGCATTAGTAATCAAAGAGCCAACGCAGTGTTGCATAGACAAATTTCGGCATGATTTGGAGCAAAACACGCTGTGTGAGGTGTTTTGCTCACATGACAATTGTATGGGAAAACACGTATTTTGGCCAAACACACGTATATGGAAACGCACTATTACATTAATTCAGTTTAATTTTTTAACAATATGCTGCGGGTTGTACAGCTTGGTGCTAACTTTGCGTATAAAAAGTTTATTGGACCTTCTTGAGATATGCAAACTTTATCGCTGTAAAATTCAAATACAAAATGACGGAATCTGAAGATGGTAAAACTAAAACGATAGGAATAAAAGTACGGAATTAAGAGCACTCCGATCGGAATAAACTCAGAGAAAAATTTCAACTCTATTTATGAATGTTTTTCCATACTTTACGAAATTCAGTTGGAAAAAGGGATGATTTTTACTGTATCGAAACTATGCCCCTTGTATATATATATATATATATATATATATATATATATATATATATATATATATATATATATATATATATATATATATATATATATATATATATATATATATATATATATATATATATATATATATATATATATATATATATATATATATATATATATATATATATATATATATATATATATATATATATATATATATATATATATATATATATATATATATATATATATATATATATATATATATATATATATATATATATATATATATATATATATATATATATATATATATATATATATATATATATATATATATATATATATATATATATATATATATATATATATATATATATATATATATATATATATATATATATATATATATATATATATATATATATATATATATATATATATATATATATATATATATATATATATATATATATATATATAGCGTTATGTAATATACAATAGCAAATAAATTTAAAAAAATCAAAACATCCGACCACCTATAAAAACTGAAAAGAAAACAAAAAAAAGTCTAGTAGTGCGGAACATAGTGACTTTTATAGTCGGGAGCCACTATTAAGAATATTTGAAGATTCGATTTTTAATGCTTTCCGAATGTAAAAGTCGCTATGTTCCGCACTACTGGACTTGTTTTTGTATTCTTTACAGTTTATATAGGTAGTCGGTTGTTTTGTTTTTTTAAATTTATTTGTTATAAATTTATCTTTCTGGTCGAATAAAAAAATAAAATTAATAAGTTTATTTGTTATTTCAATTCGCAACTTACTCTAGAAGTAGAAACAAGCATTAATTTGTCTTCGGTGAACAAAATAAACAATATACAAATATATAATATTAAAAACAAGAGACAAATATTTGCAACAACAAAGTATTAACAAACAGCGTTTTGTTTAATAATTTACGTATACATTTTTTATTTTTCTTTTTGTAAAGTAAATCATAAGCTTATAAGCAAGCAGGCGCACAAACAACAAATATATTTAGTACTCATATACTACATAAATAGTATATGAGTACCAAAAAAACAACAGCAACAAATAACAGAAATGCCTACGTTAGTGCTGTTGTTGCAGAATATGATAACCCAGTAAACAAAAATTTGCACTTGCGTACGCGAGTACGATCAAATTCAATGTCTATTATGATAGATAGGCTTGCCAGACGGGCTTGATTTGGCTTGATTTTCAAGCTTTTTTAAGGCTTGTCAAGATTCAAGCTAAAAAGTTATTTGTCAAGCTAAAAATGAATTTCCATTCTGAGCATTATTTTATGCAAGAGCTTTAATTATCTATTTTAGTGTTAGAATTTAATTCATAACTCAAATTAGAATTATACAAATATAAAGTATGTGATAATTTATATGGATATAAAGTAAAAGTTGTAATAAAAATCTTTCGCGAAGGGCTTTTTCCTTGCAAAGCACGGACTAATAAGTTTTTAAGAATTATTTTATTGATGGTACCCTTAAGAAACTGCAGTACCTGTACTAAAAATAACACTTAATGTTCGTAACACTTAATGTTCGTAACGTTATATTCAGAAAGAATTGGGCATGATTAATATTCCAAGGAACAAGGGAGAAATTAACACCAACTTAATTTTTCAACGTACACAGCAGAACAGAGTATCGCCACTTTCAAATTCAATCGCAGAGAGAATTATGTTATGTGTAGACTTCAAATTAGTGTTATCTCATGTTATAAAAATTTTTATGAGAGCGTTGTTATAAGAATTCTTATAACAACAATCTTATGAGATGAACTGTCAAAAAACACATGTACATGAAAATAAAATAGTGTGTTTGAGTGAGTGTTTATTAAAATAAATGAAAAGCGATGTTTTTGATAAAATTTCTGTGTTAAATAAATGAATAAATGTGTTTAATTGATTTATAAATTAAAATATGTGTGAAAAATTAAAAATAAAATAACTAATTATGCAAAAGTAGTGCATTTTAACTCGATGAGCATGTGCATAAAATGAAATATTATAGGAAAAGGAAAATTACGTCTTCCCCTAGTATAAGATTAGGAGAAAAATCGACATTTTGTTTTTATTATTCTGCCGACGTTTTCTCTCATGTTATATCAAAGTTAATGTCTCGCGAAGCCGCTGTGTTAATGTCTCGTGAAGACGCTGTGTCAAGAGTTGAGAGTACAAAATATTTATCATGATCCAGCCGCGTTGCCTGTATCCCTGTATCTGTCAATTGTTTTTTAATCTTTGTTTTTTTAATGATTAGCAAGCCATAGACACTTTTATGTGGCAATAAACAAGAAAAGATATTTATTTTAGGCATATCAATTGTAATCACAGTTGTTAAAAGTACATCTTAAATAAATATTCGTCTTCTGTTTTTGACAGATACGGCCAACCAGGCGAAATGATATTGTGTTTGTTGTATTATTACCACCACCTGTAAAATTATTTCGCCTTGATATTTATATGCAATTTTTACACAACATAAAGAATGATATGAAGATTGATTCTACATTAAAACCAAAAAAATAAAGTTTTTGAGTTATTGTATATGGAGGTGTTGCGGCTTCCGAAAGTGGCGCTACTCTGTTCTGCTGTGTACGTTGAAAAATTAAGTTCATGTTAATTTTTCCCTTGTTCCTTGGAATATTAATCATGCCCAATTTTTTCTGAATATAACGTTACGAACATTAGCCTAATAATCAATTTAGATTCACAAAGCAAATACATTCGAAATAATCATATTAATAGACATGAATTAGTTTTAATGAAAATTTGAAAGTTTTTGCAAACAAATTAACGTACAGAATCAGCCAAAATCTAATCTGAAAATAGTTCAATCCAAATAAAGAAAACATTTTCCAAATCGGATTACAAATGGTGGAGTTCTGTGGGAAGTCGATTAATGAATAAACTATATTTTGTTTTGCATATCATTAAGTTAGTGTCAAGATTTTTTCACAAATCAAGCTTTTTTTCTCTAAATGTCAAGCTTTTTCAAAATCTGGATATGGCAAGCCTAATGACAGACCGTAATATAAAAGTCAATTTTTAAACCAACAAAGTACAGGTGCCAACAATATGAGCCAACATCAAGCCGAAAAAGAAAAAACGACAGAAAGTATCCCTCTAGAAACTGATTTAGAAAATCCAAATGGGTATTGATCGTTATGTTAAAGTTGTAAATAATAAAAAAAGACAAAGAAGCCCAAGATCGATAAACCTCGCTCCACTGGCGAAAATGGCCAAAGATGGTATATCTGATGCGGCGCTTTCTGAAAATCTTTTTTCAATTCTCCATCACGACAAAAACGAAATCACCATTGTCAGGTCAAGCAAGCCGCACCCAATATACTTAAGAGAGAAAAACTCAACTGAGCTAATTAAAAGCCTAGTACAATTAATCGGTGAAGAGGCGTTTTACGTAGTCCCGATAAAACACGGCGCGATCAATGAGACAAAAATTCAAGTAAGTGAAGAAAATCATTACCGCTCAGTAGTTTCGGAGTTTGAAACACAAAATAAACATTTTTACACCTACCAATTGAAAAGTGCAAAAGGCCTCCAGGTAGTGATAAGAGGCATCGATCCATAGGTGGATCCACAAGAGGTAAAAGCGGGTCTACTAAAAACTAATTTTAAAGTGAAAAATGGTACTAACATTAAAAATAGAGAGCGAGTCCACCAACCACTATTTCCTGTGGAACTGGAACCAGGTGACATCAAATTAAAATAGAAAGAAGTACACCCCATTTATGCTTAAAATATTTGCTGCACCGACGAGTTACCGTAGAGGAACCACACAACCGAGCAGGGCCTATTCAATGCCTGAATTGCCAAAAAAAATGGCCACGCTAAAACGTATTGCAAGTTTCGCACCGTTTGTGTCGTCTGTGGTGAACTACACAGCACTGCCAATTGTGATAAACCAAGAGATGATTCCAAAACTAAAAAGTGTAGCAATTGCCATCAAAATCACACTGCAAACTTCAGGGACTGCCTGTCTATGTACATGTTAAGCAGTCTTTGACTAACAGACGTAATTACACCTATGATCAACCTATTACGTTCGACAATATCAATTATCCCCAGTTGCGCCAACCAGCTACCAGCCGGTCTTCATTCGCCAACAGTTTTACGGCTATCCAGGCCATAGCGCAAAACATACCGAACAGCCAGTTCTCATACGCTAATGCTTTGAAGTCTAACCAGCCCACAGCTCAAAAACGGCCTCTTGCCAACGAAAACAGTGGTTTCGATTTTGATCGATTGAGGCTTCAATAGAAAATTTAATACAAACATTACATTTTTTTTCAACCAACATGATCTGTATGAAGTGTTGAAAATGCAATCTACGTTATTGCAGGCTGCATTAAACAAACCATGAACTTAAAAATCTGTTTCTGGAACTCAACGGCATCCGCCAACATAAAAACAGGCTCGAATACTTTATGATGGATAAACAAATTAATGCTATGATTATCTCTAAAACGCATTTGACGGCTAGAAACTTTTTTAAAATCAACGGATATACTCTCTACGATACAAAGAAACCCCAAGGTAAAGCTTGTGGTGGCTCGGCTGTACTAATAAAATCACGATTAAAACAATACTTAATGGGTGATCATTGTTAAGACTATCTTCAAGCAACTAACATATGATGTTCATCAAAACCTGGTGGTTTCATTAATTTACTCTCCTCCCAGGTACTCTATTACAGAAAATAGTATAGTAAATTTTTTAATTCACGGCCCACCCTTTTTGGCCGCCGGTGACTACAACGCTAAGCACTCGTTCTGGGGATCACGTTTCATCACACTAAAGGGACGTGTTTTGTTTGACGCGATTTCTAAAATGTGTTTGAATGTTATATCAAACGGGCAACCAACTTACTGGGGAAATTATTCAAGTTAAAACATCTTTAGATTTTTCTTTACACCACTCACCAATTATTGTCACTATATATTCACATACAACTTCTTCACCCACTTGTGATTTAACGATGACAAACACACGTATTAATTGATTAAAATACAAAAAATATTTGAGTACTCATTGCCCAGAAAATATTCAATAAAAACGCCTGCTCATACAGATGACTCTAGCAGAATGTTTGAGGCAAACCTTTAGCAAGCTGCTCTAAATGCTACTACTACAAATCTTCAGGTGAGATATAATAAAATTAATTCAGCAGATGTAGAAAGGCTTTTATCTGAAAAAAGAAGAGTTTGTACAGAATGGCAAAACTATAGCTCTCCTCAGCTAAAATCGAGGCTTAAGGAATGTACTAAACAGCTTAAAACGCTACTAGAATAACAAAAAACCGCTGCTCTTCAAAAATTTCTGAAGGGGCTGGACGCAACACCTCAAACGGACTATTCGCTATGGAGAGCAGCCCGAGGCCTCAAAAGACCAGGCAAGAACTGACGCTGAAAAAGGTACTCTGTTTGTAAACCACTGTTAAGGAAGGTAATTTTCTAAGCCCTCCGCAACCGATTGAAGCCGGATTTCCTCAAGGCAGCATTGTAGGCCCTGTATTATATCTGATATATGCCTCAGACTTGCCGGTAAGCAGTAGCATACACATATCAACATTCGCTGATGATACAGAGTTTCTAAGTGTTCACAAATCCATCAAAAAGCTTCCCGCAAACTGCAAGAGTATATACCCCAGTTGGAACAATGGCTAAAACAATAGCGAATTAAAATTAACGAGCAAAATGTCTACACATTACCTTTGTATTGTGCAGAGAAACCTGTCCACCTATACAAATTAATAACCAAACTACATCTCAACATACTGAAGTGAAATATCTCGGTGTTCATCTTGATCGTCGTCTAACATGGAAGTCCCACATAAATGCAAAGGTGACCCAAGTGAAATGAAAAGCAGTTAAAATGAATTGGCTCATTGGAAGCAACTCTATTCTAAGCCTAGATTGTAAACATCTTCTATACAACTCAATTCTAAAACCAATATGGTCCTACGGTATCCACGTATGGTGCACTACCTCGGCAACAAATGTAGAAAAAATTCAAAGGCGACAAAATAAAATATCCCGTACGATTACAGCAGCCCCATGCTATGTCAGAAACAAGCGAATTCATAAAGATGTAGATGTGCCGTTGGTTAAGACAGTGTTTTCTAAACACGTGACAAGGTACATAAAAAACTCGAGTTTTGGAAGCACCCAAATCCCCTAGCCGGAAACATCATTAACTTTAGAGGCTACACTCGGCTGAGAAGGAGGGACACTCTTGCTCTCAGCCGAACACGAGAGACGTAGACAACTAAAGAACCAACCGCTGAAAAAAATATTTTTGTCTGGCATTGGCTGGACTTAAATATAAAAAATTTTTGGAGTTAAGATTTGATTACTTATTGTTACTTCAATTTTCTTGAAGATAAAAGATACATAAATACAATCGTTAAGAACCTTTGTTGGCAGGGGGAGTTGGAACTTGGGAACGCGAGTATTAGATCTTAGTTCCCTTGCCCACAACTGGCATTTGGGTAGCAGCCTTGGCTATTTTGCCTCGGACAGCAGCCGAAGTTGGGATTTTAGCCATTGAGACACGGACTTTAACAACTTTTGAGGTACTTTGTTTTAAGACCAGGGGTACCTCGCTGCGTTTATTGCTGACCTTTTGTCGAGCAGCTTTTCCGCATTCGGCGATCCTAAGTTGGCAGCTTTCTGCAATTTGTTTAGTTTTGAGACCAGTAGTGCTAGTACTAAGGTTAGTACTAAGGTTCGCCTGACCTGGTCTCACCATCAGACTAGCCTGTGTGTTGGTTGTATCGTCCTTTTCGCGTTTGTTCACGTTCGTCGTTGTTCGGGTTGCGTCAGTTGAGATTTTATTTGAAGGTTCCATGTAGTTCCCACGAGTGTAGGGGTAGGGAAAGTCGACCACGTCATAGCCCCCGTTAACGTGATAAGGGCGTTTGTCTCCTTGCTGAGGTGCCCAGGTATCAGCAAAACTCCGATTTATTACAGTCTTTTAGTCCTTTTTTTTACTTTTAAATTTATTTATAGAATCTTCAATTGTAAATTGAACTAACAATAAGTATTCAAATCTTAAAAGTAAAATTTTTGATAATTATTCCAGCCACTGTTAGACGAAATACTAGGTTCAACGGTTTCTTATTTAGGTGTCTTGCATCTCTCGTATTTGGCTGAAAGCAAGAATGTCCCTCCTTCTCAGCCGAATGTGCCGACTAAAATAAATGATGTTGCGGGCTAGGGGATTTGGATGCGATTCGAGTTTTTTTATATATGTTTTCACATGTTTTGAAAACACAGTTTTTACTAATGGAACATCAAGGTCTTTATGGATGCGCTGGTTTCTGACATACCAAGGTGCCGCTGTAATATTTGATGCAGAGGCAGTGCCCCATAGCGGAATACAATAGCCACAAATTGGTTTAAGTATTGTATTCAATAGAAGAAGTTTACAATCTTGACTAAGTGTTGAATTTCTTCCTATTAGCCAATTAAGTTGAACTTCTTCCAATTTCATTTGAGTCAGCTTTGAATCTATGTGGGTCTTCCATGTTAGACGACGATCAGGGTGAATTCCTAGGTATTTAACCTCAAAGTGCTGCGCTATGATAGGATTATTGATATAAATAGGCGGACATGCTTCCCTGCGTAATGTAAACGTAACATGTACATATTTCTGTGCGTTTATTTTTCTAGATGCAATACATATTCCTGCAGTTTTTCTGATGCTTCTTGTGGACGTGCGCTTATGCTTAGAAAAGCTGTATCGTCAGCAAATGTTGATGTGTGAATGTCATAGCCTGTTGGCATGTCGGAAATGCTAACTTGAGGAACCTCAGCTTAAATCATCTGAGTTTTGCTCAGAAAATTGCCTTAATTGGTTATGAATTTTCGTCCAGTTAAATAGCTTTCTAATAGTTTCTGAGTGTTCGAGTTCGTTTTTATGTTGGCGGATGCCGTTTGCGTCCCAGAAACAAATTTTTAAGTTCATGGTTTGTTTAATCCAGCCTGCAATAGTATAGACTGAATTTTCAACATTTCCTGCATCATGCAGGTTATGTTGGTCGTAAACAAATTTACTGTTTGAATTAAATTATCTATTGAAGCCTAAATTCTATCAAAATTGAAACCAGTGTTATCGTTGGCAAGAGGCCGTTTTTGAAATTTAGGCTGGTTAGTCTTCAACGCGTTTGCGTATGAGAACTGGCTGTTAGGTATATTTTGTGCTGTGGCCTGGTTAGCCTTAAAAACGTTGGCGTATGAAGGCCGGCTTGAAGCTGGTTGGCGCAACTGTGTATAATTAGTGTGTAGAGACCACAGTTAATCATTAATTTATTTTAATGAGCTATTTTTAATATAAAATTAATTTAATAATAATTTAAATAACAATATAATATTCTTGTTTTAAGTTTAAGTTTTAACAATTGAATGAAAATTAAAATAGTTTGGAAAATCCAAAAGTGCATGCCTCATAATGTCATTTAGACCGTGAAATTAAATAGGCTTCAATTCCTAATTCCACTGAAGCGTAAAAAAATAAAAAGGACTCGATTAGTGAAGTCTTTCGGTCGTTATCGTGACCACATACAGGATCGGTACATACACACAAACGGACGTCCAAGACAAAACTTTTTTAAACAGTTTTTTAATTAGCTTAAATAATAAAAATGACATTGAATGTCATGAGTGTTAAAAATAGTATTTTTTTTAATATGTGTGTGTATATATTTTTACAAGTGCAATATATGATAATAGTAGAGCCATTTTAAGTTTGAAAAACCAGTAGTTTCGCGTGAAGTGAGAGTAGTATCCACCTCAACGCTTCGCTTATGAGGCGTGGAATTATATATAACAATATTGAAAAACATGTTATTTAAAAGAACAATAAATACTTAATTTCTAATGTAAATAGTTAATTAACTACCTACAATACTCCCCCTCCGAAAAAATTAAATGTAACTTTCTTTTTGTTTTTATACGACGTGTCTAAATTATCTTCAATCTCTTGTCTAAAATATTTTTTATCTTTTTCAATAATTTTATACGGCCATTCATATGGATTTTGCAACGACCTCTTCTGTTCAACCCTCACAAAAGCATATTTGCAACTAAAAAGATCCGTAGGTACATAACAAGTTGTATCTGTATCTTTATGATGAGATAAATTAGAATGAATAGTCTTAAAATTTTCTTTTAATTTAAAGACAAACTCCGTGCATGTCTCCTCATTATTTGGAACTACAATTTTCCCTGGTAAACGTAAACTTTGTCCGTAAGCCATTTCCGCTGGAGTGGACTTTAGATCCTCTTTGAAAGTATATCTTAAACCAAGTAGCGCCACCGGAAGAATATCATAACAACAATCTGGACGACTATTAGCTATTAATGCTGATTTTAATTGTCTATGAAACCGCTCAATTATTCCATTGGCCTGGGGATGATATGTTGAAGTGGCAATTCTGTGAATACCCAAAAATTTCGTGAGCTCAAAAAAAATCTTTGACATAAATTGAGTCCCTTGATCACTCGTAATTTTTAAAGGTATTCCGAGTCTACTGAAATAATTAGTAATCAGCTTTAGAGCAATTGTTGATGCTGTAATATCTATTAGTGGGTATGCCTTAGGCCATCTATCAATTACAGTTAAAATAGACATATGTTTCCTAGATGGTGGCAATAACCGACTATATCAACATGAATATGTTCAAACCTTCCATTACCCTACGTCTTCACGAGCCATCGACTTGAACATGAAATGAACATGACGCCGGCAGAGCAACTGCAAAAAATTCATCAACTTCTTTGTTGTGGTGAATACGTGCGAAAAAAGTGATGTGAATTGTATGGGAGGTGACCGATGGGCGTGGCTGATATTGATGAAGCTTTGCATGCATCTTTTGTTTATTCTAGAAACTGTATATACCAAATTTGAAGACTTTTGTTTGGATAGGAATAATTTTATGCGAAAAAAGTGATTTGAATTGTATGGGAGGTGAGCGATGGGCGTGGCTGATATTGATGAAACTTTGCATGCATCTTTTGTTTATTCTAGAAACTGTATGTACCAAATTTGAAGACTTTTGTTTGGATAGGAATAATTTTATGCGAAAAAAGTGATGTGAATTGTATGGGAGGTGAGCGATGGGCGTGGCTGATATTGATGAAGCTTTGCATGCATCTTTTGTTTATTCTAGAAACTGTATGTACCAAATTTGAAGACTTTTGTTTGGATAGGAATAATTTTATGCGAAAAAAGTGATTTGAATTGTATGGGAGGTGAGCGATGGGCGTGGCTGATATTGATGAAACCTTGCATGCATCTTTTGTTTATTCTAGAAACTGTATGTACCAAATTTGAAGACTTTTCTTTGGATAGGAACCATTTTATGCGAAAAAATTTATTTGGATTGTACGGGAGGTGGGCGATGGGCCTGGTTGATATTGATAAAACTTTGCATGCATTTTTGGTTTATTCTAGAAACTGTATGTACCAAATTAGAAGACTTTTGTTTGGATAGGAATAATTTTATGCGAAAAAAGTGATGTGAATTGTATGGGAGGTGAGCGATGGGCGTGGCTGATATTGATGAAACTTTGCATGCATCTTTTGTTTATTCTAAAAACTGTATGTACCAAATTTTAAGACTTTTGTTTGGATAGGAATAATTTTATGCGAAAAAAGTGATGTGAATTGTATGGGAGGTGAGCGATGGGCGTGGCTGATATTGATGAAACTTTGCATGCATCTTTTGTTTATTCTAGAAACTGTATGTACCAAATTTGAAGACTTTTGTTTGGATAGGAATAATTTTATGCGAAAAAAGTGATTTGAATTGTATGGGAGGTGAGCGATGGGCGTGGCTAATATTAATGAAACTTAACATGCATCTTTTGTTTTTTTAGAAAGTGTATATATAAAAATTTATGGCCTTTGCTTTATTAGGAAACATTTTATGAGCAAAAAAAAATCCATTTGGATTGTGTGGGCGGTGGGTGGGATGGGCGTGGCCGATTTTGATGAACTGAAATGTTTTCTTAATTTAGTCAATATAATGCTGGGTGCAAATTTTCAACGATCTAGGACAATTCCTTATATTTTTTTGCACAAAAATGTATGAAGCCATCACTCTGTGCGTTGGTTCGCTTGGCCCATGGTTTGGCCCAGCAATAACTTTGTCTATTGTCTCTTTTTCAAGCATTATTTGAAAGCTGAGATTCGTCCATATGTTGGTTGAAATGCTGATATTTCAGCTAGAGGCAACTGCCTTCCATATTTGCTATTGATGCTAAACAAATCCGCCTTGGGCGTAATAGTTGGGTGGTGTCCCTCCTTGAACAGAGTTCTAATAGTTACACCATGATTGACCGTTATCCGCCTTTCTGTTGAATGATCTGGTCCAAAGACCGAAGCTGCGACTCCAAATAGATCGTTCATGCTAAAAATCACTAATAACACTGTACAACAAAAAATATATATAAAAAAGTTCTTACGATTGGTTCAGATAGAGTTTACATCTGAGCTTCATTTTAGGAGAAATAGTGACTCTGAATAGGAAATCTTGTAAGCCTTACGTTTAAGGTATAAGCTGTATTGCGGAACGTTATGTAAAACACCAAGAGAAACATTTTAACCTTCTAACTCTTCGTTGTATGGGCCTATTCGTCTGTTTCTTAAAAAAAAAGGCAAAAACTTCCGCTCAGCGATGATACAGAGGACTGCAATGTTCTACAAACACTATAACTATGTGCATAAGCCTGGAACCTTAGCTCAAGCTAAAATGAGTCCCAGATGTAAACTTTCAAATACGTATATATTTTTTTGATGACCTTTGGCCGAATCAGTCGTTAGAACTATATTATTTTTTGAAGAAGCCTGCCCAATATACTCTAAAGACAGAAGTTTAGAGTAAATGACCCACCTTTTATTATTATTATGCAAAACGATACATTCAGAGAGAATATCTGCCGTTGTTTCATCTTATTCCATGTGCTGCTGGTTATTGACACAAAAATGGTAGAGTGGTTGCGCCGGAGGCAACAGTGGTCGGCTGAGAATATGGTAGGCTAACGCTAACTTAATGCTGTGCGGCTAGTGTGGACATCTTGATCGGCAATTACCTCAGAGTAATGCTAATTGCCTAAGCTGTATCGGCGGTGAAAAGTAGTATAGAATAAAAAGAGGGATACTTTAAATTTTCCTTACGGAACACCATCAAAGCCGACTAGTTCTTCCAAAAGAAAACATTGAAGGCAAAAGATTTAAGTCAATACCAAGAGGTTCATAAAAATGTCATGGTGTTCACACACACACTCTATCCTTCCTCTGTCGAAATTTATACCATTACATCATCGGTGATAAAATCGCTGCACAGCATTTATGTCAATGCGCCTACTTGACACCAGAGGCGCTGTAGTACAGCTTTAAAAATTAGCTAAATACGTAATAACACATTACTATAAAATCAAGCTTTATGCTATCACTGCGCCATCTATCGTCCCTACACTATTCCTTCCTCAAGATCTATTCCGAATTATATAAATTTTCCATTACGTTCGATTAAGCAGAAAGAGGCAGACATGATATCATATGATGACAATTTAAAACCAAATGCAGACAATTATCTGAAAAATCTCACAAGACTTCTTGCTGTCAGCTTTCGCGTTTATAATCTTTTACTGGTCTTGATTCATAATAATTGCAATCAAATAAATGTGTCGTTACAGACCCAAAAAGAAGGCAATGATCTCTTTTAAAAACAACTAAAATATTATGTAAGTATATTAAAAATAAGAGGAATAAACTTTTTGAGTCCATATCAAAAAAATCATCAACGAATTTAATTTTTAATAAAATACTAAAATGCCTGCAAAATATACATTTCATACTTTAAAAATATCTTTAACAAGAACAGATAAGTACGTCATAATTTCAAATGAATAAAGCCAATAAACTCAACTTGCTCTGTGGTGAAGATAATATGAAACTGAAGGAGGCAAATAACATAACAAACAAAGAGGCAAATAAAGGCAATAGTAATGAAGAAATGGATATAAATGAAGCGCGCGTGAATAGAAATAATATGGAAAAAAGCATCTCTCTGGAGTCTGATCAACTTCTGATATGGGAATGCACATCCATAAATGATATCAAAAATATGAAGAAATTACAATTTAATAAGTTTAAAAATATAAAAGAATTCGACATAAAAATTGAAGATAGTATTGTGCACATAGGATGTAACGATAATTCATCGAAACAAGATTCGGTTATGAAGAAGTTACATGCCAAAAACATTAAAATGATAATAGTATGCATACGAGATTCAGCGATAACTCAACGAAACTAGATTCGATTCTGAGGAAACTGATATCTAAATTGCATAAAGAAAACATAAGAGAAATAGCGATATCGAACAATGATGAAATATTTAATATATACACAAAAGAAGAATTCAAAGAAGCATACGCAAGATGCAGAATAAACAACAAAAGTCCTCAACTTAGAATATTAATATACAATGCCCCAATAAGAATAAAAGATGACATATTAAAGTATAAACTCATCAATGAATTCCACAATACCACACACGCAGGCCACCTAGGAATTAGAAAAACGATCATTAAATTGAAACAGCGGTACATTTGGAAAAACATGAACAAGATGGTTAAACAATTTGTAAGATATTGTGACAAGTGTAACATAAACAAAATAACAAAGAACACTAAAGAACCACTTACGTTAACAAACACCCCAAACAACAGTTTTGAGATAATATCAATTGATACTGTAGGACCTCTTCGTATTTCAAACGGATACCGATACATATTGACAATGCAATGTGAACTAACAAAATTCGTTATTGCGCACCCAATGTCAACAAAAGACGCACTTACAACTGCCAAAACTCTAGTAGAACAACTAATTTTAAAATACGGAAAATTTAAAGTGCTCAAATCGGACAACGGGACTGAATTTAAAAACGAACTAATGCGTAACATATGCTCGTTACTTGAAATCAAGCAGACATTTTCAACCCCTTATCACCATGAAACAATAGGTTCGTTAGAACGAAATCATAGAGTTCTCAATGAATTCTTGCTAACAACAGCAAACGATTATGAATGGGATAAGTGGATAAATTATTTTACTTTCGCCTATAATACGGCACCCAACATAGACACTGGTTACACGCCATTCGAACTAATTTATGGTAAATTACCATGTTTACCATCGGGAATCAATAACACAAAAGAAATAAAAGTCTACAATTACAATGATTATGCAAAGGAACTGAAACAAAAACTAAAATTTTCTTTAGAAAGAGCTAGAGAACTGACAATAAAAACAAAAGAAAAAAGAATACTAGACAATAGATATAATAACAAATTGAACTTAAAAACAGGAGATTTAGTTTTAATAAAAATAGAAAATAGAAAGAAAAACCAAAGCCCGTACAAAGGCCCGTATAGAATAATTAGGAGTAATGATGTAAATACTATTATAGATTATAACGGAGTAGAAAAATAAATGCACAATAATCAATTAAAACCGTACCTAGGATTAAGAACAAATTAATAAAACAAACTATGTAAAACAAAAATATAAAACCATACCTAGGATTAAGAACTAATGAATAGAAAACCTATGCAAAAACAAAAGTATAGAGATACAAAAACTAATTATGTAAATAGATTTTAAGAATCACTAAGTAAAACATCATTTTAACAGTACTATGAAAGTGTCAAGAAAAATTACTCCCCTAATTTTTATCTTAACGGTGAGGGTGTAGTGTACCTTCTAAGCGTCCACTGCTTACCCAACAACCAACCTAAAATATATACATACCACCCGAATTACTGTAGGGTAAATACCATACACAAGGATCAAATAACGGCATCTACCCAATGACTCAATGTGTTCGAACACATGAGTCAATACAATAGTAAAGCTGATCAATCAGAGTGTGAGTGACATAATTTTGATTGTTTAATGTAAATGAGTGCATTCCTTACTCATGCATTCTGATTGGTCACGGTATTATACATGGGGAATAACCATGATAATTCCATGGTACTGATAAAGAGGCATAGATTTAAAGAATTAATACTATAAGTTAGAATAAGTAGGCAATAGGATAGAATTAGTATAAAAAGGGCAGTAGCCCACAAATAAAACAGACTTTGTATTAGAAAACTAAAAGCGACGCTTGTTGCCTTGTTCACTTTTTCTTAGTCTCTAATCTGGCTGTCGCAAGACGCCTAGCCATTAAGCTGAAACCCTACAGCTGCATAAAATTATATTGGGCTATAGGGAAATAAATATACACACATGCATCCTAAAACACTACAACAGTGTCACTTTTTTCGCATTTGCCAATCACAGTAAATGGATGACCCAAAGTTGCATTAGTAATCAAAGAGCCAACGCAGTATTGCATAGACAAATTTCGGCATGATTTGGAGCAAAACACGCTGTGTGAGGTGTTTTGCTCACATGACAATTGTATGGGAAAACACGTATTTTGGCCAAAAACACGTATATGGAAACGCACTATTACATTAATTCAGTTTAATTTTTTAACAATATGCTGCGGGTTGTAGAGCTTGGTGCTAACTTTGCGTATAAAAAGTTTATTGGACCTTCTTGAGATATGCAAACTTTATCGCTGTAAAATTCAAATACAAAATGACGGAATCTGAAGATGGTAAAACTAAAACGATAGGAATAAAAGTACGGAATTAAGAGCACTCCGATCGGAATAAACTCAGAGAAAAATTTCAACTCTATTTATGAATGTTTTTCCATACTTTACGAAATTCAGTTGGAAAAAGGGATGATTTTTACTGTATCGAAACTATGCCCCTTGTATATATATATATATATATATATATATATATATATATATATATATATATATATATATATATATATATATATATATATATATATATATATATATATATATATATATATATATATATATATATATATATATATATATATATATATATATATATATATATATATATATATATATATATATATATATATATAAATATATATAAATATATATATATATATATATATATATATATATATATATATATATATATATATATATATATATACATATATATATATATATATATATATATATATATATATATATATATATATATATATATATATATATATATATATATATATATATATATATCAAATCAAAACATCCGACCACCTATAAAAACTGAAAAGAAAACAAAAAAAAGTCTAGTAGTGCGGAACATAGTGACTTTTATAGTCGGGAGCCACTATTAAGAATATTTGAAGATTCGATTTTTAATGCTTTCCGAATGTAAAAGTCGCTATGTTCCGCACTACTGGACTTGTTTTTGTTTTCTTTACAGTTTATATAGGTAGTCGGTTGTTTTGTTTTTTTAAATTTATTTGTTATAAATTTATCTTTCTGGTCGAATAAAAAAATAAAATTAATAAGTTTATTTGTTATTTCAATTCGCAACTTACTCTAGAAGTAGAAACAAGCATTAATTTGTCTTCGGTGAACAAAATAAACAATATACAAATATATAATATTAAAAACAAGAGACAAATATTCGCAACAACAAAGTATTAACAAACAGCGTTTTGTTTAATAATTTACGTATACATATTTTATTTTTCTTTTTGTAAAGTAAATCATAAGCCCATAAGCAAGCAGGCGCACAAACAACAAATATATTTAGTACTCATATACTACATAAATAGTATATGAGTACCAAAAAAACAACAGCAACAAATAACAGAAATGCCTACGTTAGTGCGTTGTTGCAGAATATGATAACCCAGTAAACAAAAATTTGCACTTGCGTACGCGAGTACGATCAAATTCAATGTCTATTATGATAGATAGGCTTGCCAGACGGGCTTGATTTGGCTTGATTTTCAAGCTTTTTTAAGGCTTGTCAAGATTCAAGCTAAAAAGTTATTTGTCAAGCTAAAAATGAATTTCCATTCTGAGCATTATTTTATGCAAGAGCTTTAATTATCTATTTTAGTGTTAGAATTTAATTCATAACTCAAATTAGAATTATACAAATATAAAGTATGTGATAATTTATATGGATATAAAGTAAAAGTTGTAATAAAAATCTTTCGCGAAGGGCTTTTTCCTTGCAAAGCACGGACTAATAAGTTTTTAAGAATTATTTTATTGATGGTACCCTTAAGAAACTGCAGTACCTGTACTAAAAATAACACTTAATGTTCGTAACACTTAATGTTCGTAACGTTATATTCAGAAAGAATTGGGCATGATTAATATTCCAAGGAACAAGGGAGAAATTAACACCAACTTAATTTTTCAACGTACACAGCAGAACAGAGTATCGCCACTTGCAAATTCAATCGCAGAGAGAATTATGTTATGTGTAGACTTCAAATTAGTGTTATCTCATGTTATAAAAATTTTTATGAGAGCGTTGTTATAAGAATTCTTATAACAACAATCTTATGAGATGAACTGTCAAAAAACACATGTACATGAAAATAAAATAGTGTGTATGAGTGAGTGTTTATTAAAATAAATGAAAAGCGATGTTTTTGATAAAATTTCTGTGTTAAATAAATGAATAAATGTGTTTAATTGATTTATAAATTAAAATATGTGTGAAAAATTAAAAATAAAATAACTAATTATGCAAAAGTAGTGCATTTTAACTCGATGAGCATGTGCATAAAATGAAATATTATAGGAAAAGGAAAATTACGTCTTCCCCTAGTATAAGATTAGGAGAAAAATCGACATTTTGTTTTTATTATTCTGCCGACGTTTTCTCTCATGTTATATCAAAGTTAATGTCTCGCGAAGCCGCTGTGTTAATGTCTCGTGAAGACGCTGTGTCAAGAGTTGAGAGTACAAAATATTTATCATGATCCAGCCGCGTTGCCTGTATCTGTCAATTGTTTTTTAATCTTTGTTTTTTTAATGATTAGCAAGCCATAGACACTTTTATGTGGCAATAAACAAGAAAAGATATTTATTTTAGGCATATCAATTGTAATCACAGTTGTTAAAAGTACATCTTAAATAAATATTCGTCTTCTGTTTTTGACAGATACGGCCAACCAGGCGAAATGATATTGTGTTTGTTGTATTATTACCACCACCTGTAAAATTATTTCGCCTTGATATTTATATGCAATTTTTACACAACATAAAGAATGATATGAAGATTGATTCTACATTAAAACCAAAAAAATAAAGTTTTTGAGTTATTGTATATGGAGGTGTTGCGGCTTCCGAAAGTGGCGCTACTCTGTTCTGCTGTGTACGTTGAAAAATTAAGTTCATGTTAATTTTTCCCTTGTTCCTTGGAATATTAATCATGCCCAATTTTTTCTGAATATAACGTTACGAACATTAGCCTAATAATCAATTTAGATTCACAAAGCAAATACATTCGAAATAATCATATTAATAGACATGAATTAGTTTTAATGAAAATTTGAAAGTTTTTGCAAACAAATTAACGTACAGAATCAGCCAAAATCTAATCTGAAAATAGTTCAATCCAAATAAAGAAAACATTTTCCAAATCGGATTACAAATGGTGGAGTTCTGTGGGAAGTCGATTAATGAATAAACTATATTTTGTTTTGCATATCATTAAGTTAGTGTCAAGATTTTTTCACAAATCAAGCTTTTTTTCTCTAAATGTCAAGCTTTTTCAAAATCTGGATATGGCAAGCCTAATGACAGACCGTAATATAAAAGTCAATTTTTAAACCAACAAAGTACAGGTGCCAACAATATGAGCCAACATCAAGCCGAAAAAGAAAAAACGACAGAAAGTATCCCTCTAGAAACTGATTTAGAAAATCCAAATGGGTATTGATCGTTATGTTAAAGTTGTAAATAATAAAAAAAGACAAAGAAGCCCAAGATCGATAAACCTCGCTCCACTGGCGAAAATGGCCAAAGATGGTATATCTGATGCGGCGCTTTCTGAAAATCTTTTTTCAATTCTCCATCACGACAAAAACGAAATCACCATTGTCAGGTCAAGCAAGCCGCACCCAATATACTTAAGAGAGAAAAACTCAACTGAGCTAATTAAAAGCCTAGTACAATTAATCGGTGAAGAGGCGTTTTACGTAGTCCCGATAAAACACGGCGCGATCAATGAGACAAAAATTCAAGTAAGTGAAGAAAATCATTACCGCTCAGTAGTTTCGGAGTTTGAAACACAAAATAAACATTTTTACACCTACCAATTGAAAAGTGCAAAAGGCCTCCAGGTAGTGATAAGAGGCATCGATCCATAGGTGGATCCACAAGAGGTAAAAGCGGGTCTACTAAAAACTAATTTTAAAGTGAAAAATGGTACTAACATTAAAAATAGAGAGCGAGTCCACCTACCACTATTTCCTGTGGAACTGGAACCAGGTGACATCAAATTAAAATAGAAAGAAGTACACCCCATTTATGCTTAACATATTTGCTGCACCGACGAGTTACCGTAGAGGAACCACACAACCGAGCAGGGCCTATTCAATGCCTGAATTGCCAAAAAAAATGGCCACGCTAAAACGTATTGCAAGTTTCGCACCGTTTGTGTCGTCTGTGGTGAACTACACAGCACTGCCAATTGTGATAAACCAAGAGATGATTCCAAAACTAAAAAGTGTAGCAATTGCCATCAAAATCACACTGCAAACTTCAGGGACTGCCTTTCTATGTACATGTTAAGCATTCTTTGACTAACAGACGTAATTACACCTATGATCAACCTATTACGTTCGACAATATCAATTATCCCCAGTTGCGCCAACCAGCTACCAGCCGGTCTTCATTCGCCAACAGTTTTAAGGCTATCCAGGCCATAGCGCAAAACATACCGAACAGCCAGTTCTCATACGCTAATGCTTTGAAGTCTAACCAGCCCACAGCTCAAAAACGGCCTCTTGCCAACGAAAACAGTGGTTTCGATTTTGATCGATTGAGGCTTCAATAGAAAATTTAATACAAACATTACATTTTTTTTTCAACCAACATGATCTGTATGAAGTGTTGAAAATGCAATCTACGTTATTGCAGGCTGCATTAAACAAACCATGAACTTAAAAATCTGTTTCTGGAACTCAACGGCATCCGCCAACATAAAAACAGGCTCGAATACTTTATGATGGATAAACAAATTAATGTTATGATTATCTCTAAAACGCATTTGACGGCTAGAAACTTTTTTAAAATCAACGGATATACTCTCTACGATACAAAGAAACCCCAAGGTAAAGCTTGTGGTGGCTCGGCTATACTAATAAAATCACGATTAAAACAATACTTAATGGGTGATCATTGTTAAGACTATCTTCAAGCAACTAACATATGCTGTTCATCAAAACCTGGTGGTTTCATTAATTTACTCTCCTCCCAGGTACTCTATTACAGAAAATAGTATAGTAAATTTTTTAATTCACGGCCCACCCTTTTTGGCCGCCGGTGACTACAACGCTAAGCACTCGTTCTGGGGATCACGTTTCATCACACTAAAGGGACGTGTTTTGTTTGACGAATTTAAAAACGAACTAATGCGTAACATATGCTCGTTACTTGAAATCAAGCAGACATTTTCAACCCCTTATCACCATGAAACAATAGGTTCGTTAGAACGAAATCATAGAGTTCTCAATGAATTCTTGCTAACAACAGCAAACGATTATGAATGGGATAAGTGGATAAATTATTTTACTTTCGCCTATAATACGGCACCCAACATAGACACTGGTTACACGCCATTCGAACTAATTTATGGTAAATTACCATGTTTACCATCGGGAATCAATAACACAAAAGAAATAAAAGTCTACAATTACAATGATTATGCAAAGGAACTGAAACAAAAACTAAAATTTTCTTTAGAAAGAGCTAGAGAACTGACAATAAAAACAAAAGAAAAAAGAATACTAGACAATAGATATAATAACAAATTGAACTTAAAAACAGGAGATTTAGTTTTAATAAAAATAGAAAATAGAAAGAAAAACCAAAGCCCGTACAAAGGCCCGTATAGAATAATTAGGAGTAATGATGTAAATACTATTATAGATTATAACGGAGTAGAAAAATAAATGCACAATAATCAATTAAAACCGTACCTAGGATTAAGAACAAATTAATAAAACAAACTATGTAAAACAAAAATATAAAACCATACCTATGATTAAGAACTAATGAATAGAAAACCTATGCAAAAACAAAAGTATAGAGATACAAAAATTAATTATGTAAATAGATTTTAAGAATCACTAAGTAAAACATCATTTTAACAGTACTATGAAAGTGTCAAGAAAAATTACTCCCCTAATTTTTATCTTAACGGTGAGGGTGTAGTGTACCTTCTAAGCGTCCACTGCTTACCCAACAACCAACCTAAAATATATACATACCACCCGAATTACTGTAGGGTAAATACCATACACAAGGATCAAATAACGGCATCTACCCAATGACTCAATGTGTTCGAACACATGAGTCAATACAATAGTAAAGCTGATCAATCAGAGTGTGAGTGACATAATTTTGATTGTTTAATGTAAATGAGTGCATTCCTTACTCATGCATTCTGATTGGTCACGGTATTATACATGGGGAATAACCATGATAATTCCATGGTACTGATAAAGAGGCATAGATTTAAAGAATTAATACTATAAGTTAGAATAAGTAGGCAATAGGATAGAATTAGTATAAAAAGGGCAGTAGCCCACAAATAAAACAGACTTTGTATTAGAAAACTAAAAGCGACGCTTGTTGCCTTGTTCACTTTTTCTTAGTCTCTAATCTGGCTGTCGCAAGACGCCTAGCCATTAAGCTGAAACCCTACAGCTGCATAAAATTATATTGGGCTATAGGGAAATAAATATACTTTTTTCGCATTTGCCAATCACAGTAAATGGATGACCCAAAGTTGCATTAGTAATCAAAGAGCCAACGCAGTGTTGCATAGACAAATTTCGGCATGATTTGGAGCAAAACACGCTGTGTGAGGTGTTTTGCTCACATGACAATTGTATGGGAAAACACGTATTTTGGCCAAAAACACGTATATGGAAACGCACTATTACATTAATTCAGTTTAATTTTTTAACAATATGCTGCGGGTTGTAGAGCTTGGTGCTAACTTTGCGTATAAAAAGTTTATTGGACCTTCTTGAGATATGCAAACTTTATCGCTGTAAAATTCAAATACAAAATGACGGAATCTGAAGATGGTAAAACTAAAACGATAGGAATAAAAGTACGGAATTAAGAGCACTCCGATCGGAATAAACTCAGAGAAAAATTTCAACTCTATTTATGAATGTTTTTCCATACTTTACGAAATTCAGTTGGAAAAAGGGATGATTTTTACTGTATCGAAACTATGCCCCTTGTATATATATATATATATATATATATATATATATATATATATATATATATATATATATATATATATATATATATATATATATATATATATAATATATATATATATATATATATATATATATATATATATATATATATTATATATAGTATATATATATATATATATATATTATATATATATATATATATATATATATATATATATATATATATATATATATAAATATATATATATATATATATATATATATTATATATATATATATATATATATATATATATATATATATATATATATATATATATATATATATATAATATATATATATATATATATTATATATATATATATATATATATATATATATATATATATATATCAAATCAAAACATCCGACCACCTATAAAAACTGAAAAGAAAACAAAAAAAAGTCTAGTAGTGCGGAACATAGTGACTTTTATAGTCGGGAGCCACTATTAAGAATATTTGAAGATTCGATTTTTAATGCTTTCCGAATGTAAAAGTCGCTATGTTCCGCACTACTGGACTTGTTTTTGTTTTCTTTACAGTTTATATAGGTAGTCGGTTGTTTTGTTTTTTTAAATTTATTTGTTATAAATTTATCTTTCTGGTCGAATAAAAAAATAAAATTAATAAGTTTATTTGTTATTTCAATTCGCAACTTACTCTAGAAGTAGAAACAAGCATTAATTTGTCTTCGGTGAACAAAATAAACAATATACAAATATATAATATTAAAAACAAGAGACAAATATTCGCAACAACAAAGTATTAACAAACAGCGTTTTGTTTAATAATTTACGTATACATATTTTATTTTTCTTTTTGTAAAGTAAATCATAAGCCCATAAGCAAGCAGGCGCACAAACAACAAATATATTTAGTACTCATATACTACATAAATAGTATATGAGTACCAAAAAAACAACAGCAACAAATAACAGAAATGCCTACGTTAGTGCGTTGTTGCAGAATATGATAACCCAGTAAACAAAAATTTGCACTTGCGTACGCGAGTACGATCAAATTCAATGTCTATTATGATAGATAGGCTTGCCAGACGGGCTTGATTTGGCTTGATTTTCAAGCTTTTTTAAGGCTTGTCAAGATTCAAGCTAAAAAGTTATTTGTCAAGCTAAAAATGAATTTCCATTCTGAGCATTATTTTATGCAAGAGCTTTAATTATCTATTTTAGTGTTAGAATTTAATTCATAACTCAAATTAGAATTATACAAATATAAAGTATGTGATAATTTATATGGATATAAAGTAAAAGTTGTAATAAAAATCTTTCGCGAAGGGCTTTTTCCTTGCAAAGCACGGACTAATAAGTTTTTAAGAATTATTTTATTGAGGGTACCCTTAAGAAACTGCAGTACCTGTACTAAAAATAACACTTAATGTTCGTAACACTTAATGTTCGTAACGTTATATTCAGAAAGAATTGGGCATGATTAATATTCCAAGGAACAAGGGAGAAATTAACACCAACTTAATTTTTCAACGTACACAGCAGAACAGAGTATCGCCACTTGCAAATTCAATCGCAGAGAGAATTATGTTATGTGTAGACTTCAAATTAGTGTTATCTCATGTTATAAAATTTTTATGAGAGCGTTGTTATAAGAATTCTTATAACAACAATCTTATGAGATGAACTGTCAAAAAACACATGTACATGAAAATAAACATAGTGTGTATGAGTGAGTGTTTATTAAAATAAATGAAAAGCGATGTTTTTGATAAAATTTCTGTGTTAAATAAATGAATAAATGTGTTTAATTGATTTATAAATTAAAATATGTGTGAAAAATTAAAAATAAAATAACTAATTATGCAAAAGTAGTGCATTTTAACTCGATGAGCATGTGCATAAAATGAAATATTATAGGAAAAGGAAAATTACGTCTTCCCCTAGTATAAGATTAGGAGAAAAATCGACATTTTGTTTTTATTATTCTGCCGACGTTTTCTCTCATGTTATATCAAAGTTAATGTCTCGCGAAGCCGCTGTGTTAATGTCTCGTGAAGACGCTGTGTCAAGAGTTGAGAGTACAAAATATTTATCATGATCCAGCCGCGTTGCCTGTATCTGTCAATTGTTTTTTAATCTTTGTTTTTTTAATGATTAGCAAGCCATAGACACTTTTATGTGGCAATAAACAAGAAAAGATATTTATTTTAGGCATATCAATTGTAATCACAGTTGTTAAAAGTACATCTTAAATAAATATTCGTCTTCTGTTTTTGACAGATACGGCCAACCAGGCGAAATGATATTGTGTTTGTTGTATTATTACCACCACCTGTAAAATTATTTCGCCTTGATATTTATATGCAATTTTTACACAACATAAAGAATGATATGAAGATTGATTCTACATTAAAACCAAAAAAATAAAGTTTTTGAGTTATTGTATATGGAGGTGTTGCGGCTTCCGAAAGTGGCGCTACTCTGTTCTGCTGTGTACGTTGAAAAATTAAGTTCATGTTAATTTTTCCCTTGTTCCTTGGAATATTAATCATGCCCAATTTTTTCTGAATATAACGTTACGACATTAGCCTAATAATCAATTTAGATTCACAAAGCAAATACATTCGAAATAATCATATTAATAGACATGAATTAGTTTTAATGAAAATTTGAAAGTTTTTGCAAACAAATTAACGTACAGAATCAGCCAAAATCTAATCTGAAAATAGTTCAATCCAAATAAAGAAAACATTTTCCAAATCGGATTACAAATGGTGGAGTTCTGTGGGAAGTCGATTAATGAATAAACTATATTTTGTTTTGCATATCATTAAGTTAGTGTCAAGATTTTTTCACAAATCAAGCTTTTTTTCTCTAAATGTCAAGCTTTTTCAAAATCTGGATATGGCAAGCCTAATGACAGACCGTAATATAAAAGTCAATTTTTAAACCAACAAAGTACAGGTGCCAACAATATGAGCCAACATCAAGCCGAAAAAGAAAAAACGACAGAAAGTATCCCTCTAGAAACTGATTTAGAAAATCCAAATGGGTATTGATCGTTATGTTAAAGTTGTAAATAATAAAAAAAGACAAAGAAGCCCAAGATCGATAAACCTCGCTCCACTGGCGAAAATGGCCAAAGATGGTATATCTGATGCGGCGCTTTCTGAAAATCTTTTTTCAATTCTCCATCACGACAAAAACGAAATCACCATTGTCAGGTCAAGCAAGCCGCACCCAATATACTTAAGAGAGAAAAACTCAACTGAGCTAATTAAAAGCCTAGTACAATTAATCGGTGAAGAGGCGTTTTACGTAGTCCCGATAAAACACGGCGCGATCAATGAGACAAAAATTCAAGTAAGTGAAGAAAATCATTACCGCTCAGTAGTTTCGGAGTTTG
>CATQFL010000172.1:2500-31029 GCA_956483635.1 Panzeria rudis
ATTGATTTGTGTCATTATTCTTTAAAATCCCATACAACTTAATTTTTTAGGTGCACTTTTTATACCTGCACTTTTAAGATAAATGCCTTAAATTTCGAAACTATTTTCATACAAAAAATCAATTTTAGCTGCATTTTGACTTAACTGTACAAAATATTTGATCATTCTTCAAAATACTTCTTTCAAGTCTTTAGCTGAAAAAAATTTTGAAAATATAAATAGATTTGAGCTTATGTATAGTTTGGCGTAAATATAAAAAAATACATAAAATTAAAAAAAAATTGATCCCATAAAGGTTTTAGCCGGCTACAAATGTGAGCCGATTCAAGCCGCTCGAGTCGGCAGCGGATCGACTGCTCAAAAAAGTCGGCGGCGGCTGTTAGCCGACTTTGAGCCGATGGGCTTGTTTCTCTTTCTCTTGCCGCCAATTCATGTTTTGTTCAAGGCGAATTCAGTATTAATTCGCTTTGGTTTTGTTCTGATGTTATATTTTGGTTTTGTGCTACCAGATGTAAGCACTACCAAAGTCTAATAGGAACAGAACGGAAACCAAACGAATATTTTTACCATACACTGCGCATATATTAAAAGGAACTAAAGACTTTCTAAAGCACTTTTTAATTTTAAAAAAATTGTTTGCTATGCCTATAACTTGGTCACAAAAGTGAACCGGTCTATGATGACACCCATTATCTCTTTAGTTTTTTGTCCTCTTTCGATTGCGGGTAGCGCAATGTGTGCACGAATTCTAGTTTCGGAGATATCAGTAGAAAACTAAAATTGAATTTTTTACCTCTTTTTAATTTTCAAAAAGGTTGCTGTGCCTATAACTTGGTCACAAAAGTGACCCGGTCTATGATGACATCCATTATCTCTTTAGTTTTTTGTCCTCTTTCGATTGCGGGTAGCGCCATGTGTGCACAAAGTCTAGTTTTTGAGTTATTAATAGAAAACTTTTTTTAGCGCCTTTTCATTTTTATAAAAAAGTTTGCTGCGTCTATAACTTTGTTGAAAAAGTTACCCGACTTATGGCAACATCTATTTTTGCTGTAATTTTTTGTCCCCTTTCAATTGCGGTTAGCCCCGTGTTCGCACGAAGTCTAGTTCCTGAGTTATTAAGGAACTACCATGATTATTGGCTAATATGGCCTTTGCAAAATATCGCTGTAATATTTTAGTGACATTCATATAATTAGGTTCTAGGGCTTTTGTTGTTACACATAACGATTTATTTATTTAAAATTTAATTAAAAATCATGTTGTAATTAACGTTTTAATTTGACCAATTTTTGTTCAATCTTTGTCTACATTTTTCTGTTTCCTGGAAAAAAGTAGCTAAAAAGTTTGTTTTCGTATACAAAAAAAGATTGCCGGTGATGCCAGGTTGTTTTCTTCACTTACGTATAATATACAACTGAGTCGATATTTTTGTTGCCAGAGTATGATTTGTTCACATCGATATTAAAAAAGGGAGTAAAAAAACTAATTTTCAACACACAAAAAGTTTTTTAAATAAATAATTAAATATTTCCGCCCAAAAAATCACATGTTCTTTCTTTTTCACAACAACTTTCAAATGAAGTTTGATGATATGAATTTGATAAGTTGCTGTGCTAAGCAAAACAAAATATTATCAATCCATACATAAACTTTTTCAAACAGTTTGATAAATTGCCACGGCCCTTAAAACATAAACAAAACCACTTGCAATTTACATTGTGCCTTTTTCTCCTGGCTTTAAGGCAGGCTTTTTTTAGTGATAGAGAGAGAGAGGTGGTGAGAAAAAACTAGCGGGGTAAGAAAAAAGGCACAAATTGAAATTTGAGGGGTTTTTGATATTTCTCTTTGTCATTTTCGTACTCCCAGTATTAAGCATGTGTATACAGTGTTGCCATTTTAGAAATGAAGAAAAGCGTCAAGAGTGTAGTAAAAATGGGTAAAAAAAATTAAGAAAAAGGGTAAAAGCGTCAAAAGAAAAAATGAAAATTATAACAACAATTTTGAAAATGCATTGTTTTGCTTCACAAATGATACATGAAAAAAGGGTAAAATTGACGCTCAAAAAATGGTAAAATGCGCAACAAACTTTAAACATAAAAATGCATATTAAAATTTAAAAACAATTGATTTATTTTAATATCAATTTATTTAATTTATAAAAGTTTAATTTTTTGTAGGCTTAGCATGTCTATATGCCTGCATTTCATTGTAGCGTTACCAAATCATCAGTAGACTTGATTTAGAAATTTTAAAAACCTTGAAAAAATGGATGGTAACTTCAAAACGGCTGGACCGAATTTCTTCAAAAATATATTGGAAGATTTTAAAATAAATCACCTTTCAAACAAAAAAAAATCGATCCAGGCGTTTTGGGTGCTACGGAGCCACAGGCCCCATTTTTCCGTTTGGGCTCTCAGATGGAACAAACGGACGCACAGATACACAGGTATACACCACAAACTTAGAATACCCCTCTAAATATATCGTTTTATAGAAAACGGATTTCATTTTCAAATATATCTGTTTCATAATTGTCATCAGCAGGCCGCAAAGCGGCTCTAATTAAATATCTGCTGACATCTTTCACAAGTTTGATTTGAATTCATTTTTATGCAAACACTTAAAGGCAATTTGGAATTGCAACAACAATTTTTTTCTTGTTTTATACCTTATTTTAATATGCCAACATGGATATAAATGTGTAAAGTCGATTTTAAGGCGAATTGATACCAGGTGGTCTGAATAAGAATAAAACTTTTACCCCAACTGTCAACATACAAATAAAAAATACTCCTGCAACAAATTTGTATATACATAGTTGTAATGATAAGGCCAATTGTATTAATACACTTTGGTCGATTTCTAAAAATTCATAAAGTAATAAAATACGTAAACTGAAAAAAACCTAACCAAAATCACAAAAAACAGCCAAAGCGCCACAAAAGAAAATGAAAAAATAAAATAGTGTAATCGTCAAAATGGCAACACAGTGTGTATACTCGTCAAAAAAGGCATGAATAAAAAGTCTGTAATGTAATTGTGTATGACTTTTCGTAGGGGATTTAAAAGAAATTGTCAAAAAAAAGCCAGGCCTATTTACATAGTGTGAAAAAGCCCAAAGTAAAACCAAGTTATGCCTTTGACTGCAGAAAATGCCGCTCAGCAAATACAGGCAAGGCCGCTGTTACAAAAATATCAATAATGTTTTTACTATATTAACTTATCTCCACAGGATCGTCTTAAGGATATACAACAATTGATACATCAAATTGATGATGAACGGCGTCACTCTGAAACAAACATTAACAGTCTAACCAGAGTTCACTATAGCAATTTGCCAGCCCAAAAAATAAAAACTTTGCTTAAATCTTGTTTGTACGATGCTGCTGTTGAAGAAGATTCTATACGTAAAGCCCTAGAAAAAGTGCAAGAAATTCGAAATATAAGAAATGAACGCCGTATTCAAGCTCGAAATGCTGGGAATAAAGAGGCAATAAGAAGAGGAGCTCTAATGAAAATGGTGCAAATCTCAGCCCAAACATTGCCTTTATTTGTTAGTAAGACTGGTGAAAGAGTACCTCCTCTTTGTGGTGCAATTCCAGCTGAAACTAATTACATAGCTAAAGTTGGTGATAATGTTGCTGCATTAGTAAAAGGCGTAGAGGATGAAGAAAACTGGATTTTGGCAGAAGTAGTCCAATTTTTAAATAGACCGAATAAATACGATGTTGTCGATATCGATGAGGAGCAGAAAGATAGGCATGTCTTAAGCAAGAGAAAGGTTATACCTTTGCCCTTAATGAGGGCAAATCCAGAAACTGACGGTCATGCTCTTTTTCCAAAAGATACGGTTGGTAAGTAAAACAACGGCACTACAATATATTATGTTCATTTTTTATTTCTTCAAAAGTTATGGCATTGTATCCTCAAACTACATGTTTCTACAAGGCTATCATTCATAGACTTCCACATACAGCAACTGAAGACTATGAGGTTTTATTTGAGGACTCTTCTTATACAAATGGATACGCTGAACCATTACCTGTAGCTCAACGTTATGTTATAGCATATAAACCTACTAAAAAAATAGGTACGATTAGCGGATGCAGTGGAAATGTTTCTTCGGCGTAGATTTATTAAAAATGATGAATTTTTGTTATAATTGGACCAAATTACGGAACAAGTCCAGTTTAGTGACGCAGCTCCAAATAAAAAAAAATTACATAGAGGGTAGAAAATGCAAAAATAACAAGAAAATGTTAAATTAAAACATTGGGGGAAACGCATAGTTTTCGAGTTATAGGCCTCTGAAGTTTTCATATATATGTAATTTTCTACTTTATTTCTGAACGTATATGGCCAATATTGGTATAATTTTAAAGGTTTTGAATAAATCTCTAGCTCTTAATACAGTTTATACAAAATTGTACACGAAAATGTTAAGAAAGTGCACTAGGTAAGTATGGAATTTATTCAAATGAAAGGATTTTCTAATCTATGATATAACAAACACCGGCTACGCTAACTAAATCCTTTTTGCATAGCCGGCCTTCAGCCGGACGCAAGGATTTTCTCTATGGTATAACAAACACCGGATACGCTAACTATAGCCTTTTCGCATAGCCGGCCTTTGGCCGGAAGCAAGAATTTTCTTCTCTATGGTATAACAAACACCGGCTACGCTAACTAAAGCCTTTTTGCATAGCCGGCCTTCGGCCGAACGAAAGGATTTTCTCCTCTATGGTATAACAAACACCGGCTACGCTAACTAAAGCCTTTCGCATAGCCGGCCTTCGGCCGGAAGCAAAACTTTTCTCCTCTATGGTATAACAAACACCGGCTACGCTAACTAAAATCTTTTGATTTTCGTAAACTCATCTCCGCTTCGTAATGGGTTCAAAAATAAAGTAGAAAATTACATATATATATATATATATATATATATATATATATATATATATATATATATATATATATATATATATATATATATATATATATATATATATATATATATATATATATATATATATATATATATATATATATATATATATATATAATCTGTGCTGAGGAACTAGACTTCGTGCGCACATGGCACTAGCCGCAATCGATAGAGAACAAAAAACTAAAGAGATAACGGGTATTGCCATAAACTGGTTCACTTTTGTGACCAAGTTATGGGCACATCAACCTTTTTAAAAATTAAAAAGTGGCAAAAAAAATAAATTTTAGTTTTCTACTGATATCTCCGAAACTAGACTTCGTGCACATATGGCACTAGCCGCAATCGATAGAGCACAAAAAACTAAAGAGATAATGGGTGTCATCATAAACCGGGTCCTTTTGTGACCAAGTTATAGGCACAGCAACCTTTTTGAAAATTAAAAAGTAAAAAATTGAATTTTAGTTTTCTACTGATATCTCCGAAACTAGACTTCGTGCACACATTTCGCTACCCGCAATCGAAAGAGGACAAAAAACTAAAAAGATGATGGGTTTCATCATAGACCGGGTCACTTTTGTGACCAAGTTATAGGCACAGCAACCTTTTTAAAAATTAAAAAGTGGTAAAAAAAATTCAATTTTAGTTTTCTACTGATAGCTGCGAAACTAGACTTCGTGTGCACATGGCGCTACCCGCAATCGAAAGAGGACAAAAAACTTAAAAGATAATGGGTATTGTCATAGACCGGGTTACTTTTGTGACCAAGTTATAGGCATAGCAAACTATTTAAAAATAAAAATATGTATTTTTTGTGAAGTTTGATTTTGCATAAGCTAATGAGGCCTAACGTACTTTATGTTAATAAAAATGCATAGTTTTTTATTACATATTTTCCCAACGTTTCGTGAATTTTTTGTTCACTTTCTCAAGGGATTCGTCTATTTTATTAAAAAGAAAAATTATTTCAACACCGTTAATTTAGTGATAATTAACAAAATTTTTTAAAAATTAACTTACATTGTAAGTAATTACTACGTCATCTGTGGAAAAATATACTTAAAATTATTTTAAAATTACTTAAAAAATTTTTTAAAACACAAAACTATAAAACTAGTATCACAGGTTGTATTTTAATTTTATGTTATTGCCACTCTATAATTCGCGCTCAAGTTGTCAGTGTCCTCCTTTATATTCATTGTTTTATCTATTTTTTGTTGTATCCTTAAACTTTCTGTTGTGTATCTCTTTCTTGCATTATTCACTTTATCTAATATTTTTATGTTGTCAAAATCGGGCTTATGTTTAGTTTTTACTATGTGTTGTGACAGCGCGGTACTTTCCTTATTTCTATTAATGTCAGCTTTGTGTTCGTTTACTCTTATCTCTAAATTTCTCTTTGTTGTGCCAATATAAACTAGATCGCAGCTGTTGCTTTCATTACCTTTGCATGGTATTTCGTAAACAACGTTGTTTTGTTGTAATTTGGCTATCGGTGTTTTTGTTTTTGTAAATATTGTACTTAGTGTTTTGTTGGATTTGTAAGCAAAGCAAACGTTATTTTTATTTATTGCAGTTTTTATGTTTTTATTGTCCGTAAGGCCAGGAACAAATTTTACACTGTAAAAACATTTATCTTCTCTGTCAGTGTTGCCGTGTTGGTTATTTTTTTCCACAGATGACGTAGTAATTACTTACAATGTAAGTTAATTTTTAAAAAATTTTGTTAATTATCACTAAATTAACGGTGTTGAAATAATTTTTCTTTTTAATAAAATAGACGAATCCCTTGAGAAAGTGAACAAAAAATTCACGAAACGTTGGGAAAATATGTAATAAAAAACTATGCATTTTTATTAACATAAAGTACGTTAGGCCTCATTAGCTTATGCAAAATCAAACTTCACACATAATTGACTTGGCCAAAAAATATTACCAATATTACTGAACATCGGATAGCTAGCCGAATGAAAAACGATTTTTATTAAAACTTGGAAACTTCAACATCTTTAATCACACTAAGCATCGTAACACACGAATATGAAAGGATTCTTTCAACACATAAAACTAAAATATGACGGTGAATCATGCAGAACAATGAAGGAATACTGCAACGAAGTAAAAAGGTTGGTACAAATACAACAGAGAATAATATTTCTACTATCATGTAGGAGGTATGGTATAATACCAAATCACACGAAGAATACTACTACGCAGGTTACTAGACTTTTTGAATGCCGAACAATAAAGGGACAATTAAACAAAATTGAATATAACTTTCATAAAAAGATTTTAAATCTTGAAATTTCCCAAGCCAATGTAGATCTGAAAACCACTAGAAGAAAAATGTATCATTTAAAAACAGGGTTGCAACAGTTCATAACAATAGACGATTTTGAAACTTTTACCAAAAACCAAATGGACAGAGCAAAACATATTACTAGAATTACAAAGGAAAAACAAATAAAAAAACTAGATACACTCAAAGAAAAACTTTTCAAAAAACATGGGCTATATTTAAACGACCTTTGGTTTGAAAATAAAACGGATTTAGAAATACCTTGGGAGTGTAGATGGTTATTATCGTTAGGGAAAAAATTTGCATTGCCCATTAACAGAAGCAATTTTTCACCTCTCCAAATAATAGCGGACATCGAACAATGTATCCAGAAAATTGAAGATAACACGAATGGAGAAAAACAAGTAGCTGGAACAATAGTAGCAAACAGGGTCACACAATTTAAAAGAAATATTAGAAATACTCAAAAAGAGAACCTTATTTTATCAGTTTTTGAGAAAACAAAAAAATTTTTAAAAAGACATAAGAACATTATGGTTACCCAATCGGACAAAGGCAACAAAACTGTAGTCATATACAAACAAGAATACAACAACAAAATGAAGATGTTACTGGAGGATAAGAATACATATCGTATAATGAGAACAGACCCTACCAGCAAACTGGTGAAATTAAATAACAATACAGTCTCAGAGCTATGCAAAAAAGAACTTATAGACAGCAGTCTGAAACGCATTCTCACTTGTTCTGCGGCAACCGCTCCTAGAATATATGGATTGCCCAAAATTCATAAGGAAGGTGTACCTTTGCGACCTATAGTGTCATCCGTTCAAGTCCCCTGCTATCAATTAAGCAAATATTTAGGAAATATTCTGAAAAGCATTATATCGGACAAATACAACGTAAAAAATTCTTTAGATTTGAAACAACAACTGAAATGCATAAAATTGGATCACAATGACTCTCTGGTATCTTTCGATGTCATATCTCTTTTCACTAATATTCCTATTAACACCGCTATTAATAATATTATGGAAAAATGGAACAAATTACAAACTAATACCAAAATCCCACGCTCAAAATTCGTAGAAACATTAAAGTTTTGTCTATACGATAACAACTATTTCATCCATGATAACACAGTTTATAATCAAATTTTCGGTATGCCTATGGGAAACCCACTTTCTCCAACAATTGCTGATATTGTATTGGATAACTTACTTGACGTGGCACTGTCTGAATTGAAAAACAAAAACATTCATCTAAAATACGTAGATGACATTTTAGCCATAATCAACATTGACGACAAGGATGAAATTTTAAACACCCTCAACAGTTACCACCCGAAAATACAATTTACTATTGAAGTAGAAGATGACAGAAGAATATCATACCTTGATACTAAACTATTCAGAGGTGAAAACAAAATCGTATTTGATTGGTATGCAAAAGACACTTCTTCAGGTAGAATAATTAATTTTAACTCAACGCAGCCTAAATCACAAATTATCAACACAGCCAAAAACTTCATTCACCGAGTTTTAGAGATAAGTGACGATCAATTTCATACACAAAATATACAAAAAATAACAAGAATATTAACTAATAACAGTTTTCCTGCATCACTAATAAAATCCCTCATCATACAATATAAATCGTCAAAAAATAACCAACACGGCAACACTGACAGAGAAGATAAATGTTTTTACAGTGTAAAATTTGTTCCTGGCCTTACGGACAATAAAAACATAAAAACTGCAATAAATAAAAATAACGTTTGCTTTGCTTACAAATCCAACAAAACACTAAGTACAATATTTACAAAAACAAAAACACCGATAGCCAAATTACAACAAAACAACGTTGTTTACGAAATACCATGCAAAGGTAATGAAAGCAACAGCTGCGATCTAGTTTATATTGGCACAACAAAGAGAAATTTAGAGATAAGAGTAAACGAACACAAAGCTGACATTAATAGAAATAAGGAAAGTACCGCGCTGTCACAACACATAGTAAAAACTAAACATAAGCCCGATTTTGACAACATAAAAATATTAGATAAAGTGAATAATGCAAGAAAGAGATACACAACAGAAAGTTTAAGGATACAACAAAAAATAGATAAAACAATGAATATAAAGGAGGACACTGACAACTTGAGCGCGAATTATAGAGTGGCAATAACATAAAATTAAAATACAACCTGTGATACTAGTTTTATAGTTTTGTGTTTTAAAAAATTTTTTAAGTAATTTTAAAATAATTTTAAGTATATTTTTCCACAGATGACGTAGTAATTACTTACAATGTAAGTTAATTTTTAAAAAATTTTGTTAATTATCACTAAATTAACGGTGTTGAAATAATTTTTCTTTTTAATAAAATAGACGAATCCCTTGAGAAAGTGAACAAAAAATTCACGAAACGTTGGGAAAATATGTAATAAAAAACTATGCATTTTTATTAACATAAAGTACGTTAGGCCTCATTAGCTTATGCAAAATCAAACTTCACACATAATTGACTTGGCCAAAAAATATTACCAATATGTATTTTTTAGTTACGTATATAATGGTTTAGGCCTATTGGGGAAGCCAGCCATTAAAAAAAATTGGCAACGCACTAAGTGTAGTACCTCAGTGGTAGTGTGGAAACCTGCACACTTGGTATAATTTGCATAAATGATTATAGATGGGAAAAGGGTAAATGCAGTAGTTTTGAGTTAACTGCCTTTTGTTTAAGCGCACTTTTGACTTAACTGCACAAAATTATTGATTTGTGTCATTATTCTTTAAAATCCCATACAACTTAATTTTTTAGGTGCACTTTTTATACCTGCACTTTTAAGATAAATGCCTTAAATTTCGAAACTATTTTCATACAAAAAATCAATTTTAGCTGCATTTTGACTTAACTGTACAAAATATTTGATCATTCTTCAAAATACTTCTTTCAAGTCTTTAGCTGAATTAAAAAAATTTTGAAAATATAAATAGATTTGAGCTTATGTATAGTTTGGCGTAAATATAAAAAAATACATAAAATTAAAAAAAAAATTGATCCCATAAAGGTTTTAGCCGGCTACAAATGTGAGCCGATTCAAGCCGCTCGAGTCGGCAGCGGATCGACTGCTCAAAAAAGTCGGCGGCGGCTGTTAGCCGACTTTGAGCCGATGGGCTTGTTTCTCTTTCTCTTGCCGCCAATTCATGTTTTGTTCAAGGCGAATTCAGTATTAATTCGCTTTGGTTTTGTTCTGATGTTATATTTTGGTTTTGTGCTACCAGATGTAAGCACTACCAAAGACTAATAGGAGCAGAACGGAAACCAAACGAATATTTTTACCATACACTGCGCATATATTAAAAGGAACTAAAGACTTTCTAAAGCACTTTTTAATTTTTAAAAAATTGTTTGCTATGCCTATAACTTGGTCACAAAAGTGAACCGGTCTATGATGACACCCATTATCTCTTTAGTTTTTTGTCGTCTTTCGATTGCGGGTAGCGCAATGTGTGCACGAATTCTAGTTTCGGAGATATCAGTAGAAAACTAAAATTGAATTTTTTACCTCTTTTTAATTTTCAAAAAGGTTGCTGTGCCTATAACTTGGTCACAAAAGTGACCCGGTCTATGATGACATCCATTATCTCTTTAGTTTTTTGTCCTCTTTCGATTGCGGGTAGCGCCATGTGTGCACAAAGTCTAGTTTTTGAGTTATTAATAGAAAACTTTTTTTAGCGCCTTTTCATTTTTATAAAAAAGTTTGCTGCGTCTATAACTTTGTTGAGAAAGTTACCCGACTTATGGCAACATCTATTTTTGCTGTAATTTTTTGTCCCCTTTCAATTGCGGGTAGCCCCGTGTTCGCACGAAGTCTAGTTCCTGAGTTATTAAGGAACTACCATGATTATTGGCTAATATGGCCTTTGCAAAATATCGCTGTAATATTTTAGTGACATTCATATAATTAGGTTCTAGGGCTTTTGTTGTTACACATAACGATTTATTTATTTAAAATTTAATTAAAAATCATGTTGTAATTAACGTTTTAATTTGACCAATTTTTGTTCAATCTTTGTCTACATTTTTCTGTTTCCTGGAAAAAAGTAGCTAAAAAGTTTGTTTTCGTATACAAAAAAAGATTGCCGGTGATGCCAGGTTGTTTTCTTCACAACTGAGTCGATATTATTGTTGCCAGAGTATGATTTGTTCACATCGATATTAAAAAAGGGAGTAAAAAAAACTAATTTTCAACACAAAAAGTTTTTTAAATAAATAATTAAATATTTCCGCCCAAAAAATCACATGTTCTTTCTTTTTCACAACAACTTTCAAATGAAGTTTGATGATATGAATTTGATAAGTTGCTGTGCTAAGCAAAACAAAATATTATCAATCCATACATAAACTTTTTCAAACAGTTTGATAAATTGCCACGGCCCTTAAAACATAAACAAAACCACTTGCAATTTACATTGTGCCTTTTTCTCCTGGCTTTAAGGCAGGCTTTTTTTAGTGATAGAGAGAGAGAGGTGGTGAGAAGCTAGCGGGGTAAGAAAAAAGGCACAAATTGAAATTTGAGGGGTTTTTGATATTTCTCTTTCTCATTTTCGTACTCCCAGTATTAAGCATGTGTATACAGTGTTGCCATTTTAGAAATGAAGAAAAGCGTCAAGAGTGTAGTAAAAACGGGTAAAAAAAATTAAGAAAAAGGGTAAAAGCGTCAAAAGAAAAAATGAAAATTATAACAACAATTTTGAAAATGCATTGTTATGCTTCACAAATGATACATGAAAAAAGGGTAAAATTGACGCTCAAAAAATGGTAAAATGCGCAACAAACTTTAAACATAAAAATGCATATTAAAATTTAAAAACAATTGATTTATTTTAATATCAATTTATTTAATTTATAAAAGTTTAATTTTTTGTAGGCTTAGCATGTCTATATGCCTGCATTTCATTGTAGCGTTACCAAATCATCAGTAGACTTGATTTAGAAATTTTAAAAACCTTGAAAAAATGGATGGTAACTTCAAAACGGCTGGACCGAATTTCTTCAAAAATATATTGGAAGATTTTAAAATAAATCACCTTTCAAACAAAAAAAAATCGATCCAGGCGTTTTGGGTGCTACGGAGCCACAGGCCCCATTTTTCCGTTTGGGCTCTCAGATGGAACAAACGGACGCACAGATACACAGGTATACACCACAAACTTAGAATACCCCTCTAAATATATCGTTTTATAGAAAACGGATTTCATTTTCAAATATATCTGTTTCATAATTGTCATCAGCAGGCCGCAAAGCGGCTCTAATTAAATATCTGCTGACATCTTTCACAAGTTTGATTTGAATTCATTTTTATGCAAACACTTAAAGGCAATTTGGAATTGCAACAATAATTTTTTTCTTGTTTTATACCTTATTTTAATATGCCAACATGGATATAAATGTGTAAAGTCGATTTTAAGGCGAATTGATACCAGGTGGTCTGAATAAGAATAAAACTTTTACCCCAACTGTCAACATACAAATAAAAAATACTCCTGCAACAAATTTGTATATACATAGTTGTAATGATAAGGCCAATTGTATTAATACACTTTGGTCGATTTCTAAAAATTCATAAAGTAATAAAATACGTAAACTGAAAAAAACCTAACCAAAATCACAAAAAACAGCCAAAGCGCCACAAAAGAAAATGAAAAAATAAAATAGTGTAATCGTCAGAATGGCAACACAGTGTGTATACTCGTCAAAAAAGGCATGAATAAAAAGTCTGTAATGTAATTGTGTGTGACTTTTCGTAGGGGATTTAAAAGAAATTGTCAAAAAAAAGCCAGGCCTATTTACATAGTGTGAAAAAGCCCAAAGTAAAACCAAGTTATGCCTTTGACTGCAGAAAATGCCGCTCAGCAAATACAGGCAAGGCCGCTGTTACAAAAATATCAATAATGTTTTTACTATATTAACTTATCTCCACAGGATCGTCTTAAGGATATACAACAATTGATACATCAAATTGATGATGAACGGCGTCACTCTGAAACAAACATTAACAGTCTAACCAGAGTTCACTATAGCAATTTGCCAGCCCAAAAAATAAAAACTTTGCTTAAATCTTGTTTGTACGATGCTGCTGTTGAAGAAGATTCTATACGTAAAGCCCTAGAAAAAGTGCAAGAAATTCGAAATATAAGAAATGAACGCCGTATTCAAGCTCGAAATGCTGGGAATAAAGAGGCAATAAGAAGAGGAGCTCTAATGAAAATGGTGCAAATCTCAGCCCAAACATTGCCTTTATTTGTTAGTAAGACTGGTGAAAGAGTACCTCCTCTTTGTGGTGCAATTCCAGCTGAAACTAATTACATAGCTAAAGTTGGTGATAATGTTGCTGCATTAGTAAAAGGCGTAGAGGATGAAGAAAACTGGATTTTGGCAGAAGTAGTCCAATTTTTAAATAGACCGAATAAATACGATGTTGTCGATATCGATGAGGAGCAGAAAGATAGGCATGTCTTAAGCAAGAGAAAGGTTATACCTTTGCCCTTAATGAGGGCAAATCCAGAAACTGACGGTCATGCTCTTTTTCCAAAAGATACGGTTGGTAAGTAAAACAACGGCACTACAATATATTATGTTCATTTTTTATTTCTTCAAAAGTTATGGCATTGTATCCTCAAACTACATGTTTCTACAAGGCTATCATTCATAGACTTCCACATACAGCAACTGAAGACTATGAGGTTTTATTTGAGGACTCTTCTTATACAAATGGATACGCTGAACCATTACCTGTAGCTCAACGTTATGTTATAGCATATAAACCTACTAAAAAAATAGGTACGATTAGCGGATGCAGTGGAAATGTTTCTTCGGCGTAGATTTATTAAAAATGATGAATTTTTGTTATAATTGGACCAAATTACGGAACAAGTCCAGTTTAGTGACGCAGCTCCAAATAAAAAAAAATTACATAGAGGGTAGAAAATGCAAAAATAACAAGAAAATGTTAAATTAAAACATTGGGGGAAACGCATAGTTTTCGAGTTATAGGCCTCTGAAGTTTTCATATATATGTAATTTTCTACTTTATTTCTGAACGTATATGGCCAATATTGGTATAATTTTAAAGGTTTTGAATAAATCTCTAGCTCTTAATACAGTTTATACAAAATTGTACACGAAAATGTTAAGAAAGTGCACTAGGTAAGTATGGAATTTATTCAAATGAAAGGATTTTCTAATCTATGATATAACAAACACCGGCTACGCTAACTAAAGCCTTTTTGCATAGCCGGTCTTCAGCCGGACGCAAGGATTTTCTCCTCTATGGTATAACAAACACCGGCTACGCTAACTATAGCCTTTTCGCATAGCCGGCCTTTGGCCGGAAGCAAGAATTTTCTTCTCTATGGTATAACAAACACCGGCTACGCTAACTAAAGCCTTTTTGCATAGCCGGCCTTCGGCCGAACGAAAGGATTTTCTCCTCTATGGTATAACAAACACCGGCTACGCTAACTAAAGCCTTTCGCATAGCCGGCCTTCGGCCGGAAGCAAAACTTTTCTCCTCTATGGTATAACAAACACCGGCTACGCTAACTAAAATCTTTTGATTTTCGTAAACTCATCTCCGCTTCGTAATGGGTTCAAAAATAAAGTAGAAAATTACATATATATATATATATATATATATATATATATATATATATATATATATATATATATATATATATATATATATATATATATATATATATATATATATATATATATATATATATATATATATATATATATATATATATATATATATATATATATATATATATATATATATATATATATATATATATATATATATATATATATATATATATATATATATATATATATATATATATATATATATATATATATATATATATAATCTGTGCTGAGGAACTAGACTTCGTGCGCACATGGCACTAGCCGCAATCGATAGAGAACAAAAAACTAAAGAGATAACGGGTATTGCCATAAACTGGTTCACTTTTGTGAGCAAATTATAGGCACAACAACCTATTTAAAAATTAAAAAGTAGCAAAAAAAATATCAATTTTAGTTTTCTACTGATATGTCCGAAACTAGACTTTGTGCACACATGGCACTAGCCGTAATCGAAAGAGGACAAAAAACTAAAGAGATAATGGGTGTTGTCATATGCCAGGTCACTTCTGTAACCAAGTTATAGGGACAGCAACCTTTTTGAAAATTAAAAAGTGGTAAGAAATTCAATTTTAGTTTTCTACTGATATCTCCGAAACTAGACTTCGTGCACACATGGCGCTACCCGCAATCGAAAGAGGACAAAAAATTAAAGAGATAATGGGTGTCACTATAGACCGGGTCACTTTTGTGACCAAGTTATGGGCACATCAACCTTTTTAAAAATTAAAAAGTGGCAAAAAAAATAAATTTTAGTTTTCTACTGATATCTCCGAAACTAGACTTCGTGCACATATGGCACTAGCCGCAATCGATAGAGCACAAAAAACTAAAGAGATAATGGGTGTCATCATAAACCGGGTCCTTTTGTGACCAAGTTATAGGCACAGCAACCTTTTTGAAAATTAAAAAGTAAAAAATTGAATTTTAGTTTTCTACTGATATCTCCGAAACTAGACTTCGTGCACACATTTCGCTACCCGCAATCGAAAGAGGACAAAAAACTAAAAAGATGATGGGTTTCATCATAGACCGGGTCACTTTTGTGACCAAGTTATAGGCACAGCAACCTTTTTAAAAATTAAAAAGTGGTAAAAAAATTCAATTTTAGTTTTCTACTGATAGCTGCGAAACTAGACTTCGTGTGCACATGGCGCTACCCGCAATCGAAAGAGGACAAAAAACTTAAAAGATAATGGGTATTGTCATAGACCGGGTTACTTTTGTGACCAAGTTATAGGCATAGCAAACTATTTAAAAATAAAAATATGTATTTTTTAGTTACGTATATAATGGTTTAGGCCTATTGGGGAAGCCAGCCATTAAAAAAAATTGGCAACGCACTAAGTGTAGTACCTCAGTGGTAGTGTGGAAACCTGCACACTTGGTATAATTTGCATAAATGATTATAGATGGGAAAAGGGTAAATGCAGTAGTTTTGAGTTAACTGCCTTTTGTTTAAGCGCACTTTTGACTTAACTGCACAAAATTATTGATTTGTGTCATTATTCTTTAAAATCCCATACAACTTAATTTTTTAGGTGCACTTTTTATACCTGCACTTTTAAGATAAATGCCTTAAATTTCGAAACTATTTTCATACACAAAATCAATTTTAGCTGCATTTTGACTTAACTGTACAAAATATTTGATCATTCTTCAAAATACTTCTTTCAAGTCTTTAGCTGAATTAAAAAAATTTTGAAAATATAAATAGATTTGAGCTTATGTATAGTTTGGCGTAAATATAAAAAAATACATAAAATTAAAAAAAAAATTGATCCCATAAAGGTTTTAGCCGGCTACAAATGTGAGCCGATTCAAGCCGCTCGAGTCGGCAGCGGATCGACTGCTCAAAAAAGTCGGCGGCGGCTGTTAGCCGACTTTGAGCCGATGGGCTTGTTTCTCTTTCTCTTGCCGCCAATTCATGTTTTGTTCAAGGCGAATTCAGTATTAATTCGCTTTGGCTTTGTTCTGATGTTATATTTTGGTTTTGTGCTACCAGATGTAAGCACTACCAAAGTCTAATAGGAACAGAACGGAAACCAAACGAATATTTTTCCCATACACTGCGCATATATTAAAAGGAACTAAAGACTTTCTAAAGCACTTTTTAATTTTAAAAAAATTGTTTGCTATGCCTATAACTTGGTCACAAAAGTGAACCGGTCTATGATGACACCCATTATCTCTTTAGTTTTTTGTCCTCTTTCGATTGCGGGTAGCGCAATGTGTGCACGAATTCTAGTTTCGGAGATATCAGTAGAAAACTAAAATTGAATTTTTTACCTCTTTTTAATTTTCAAAAAGGTTGCTGTGCCTATAACTTGGTCACAAAAGTGACCCGGTCTATGATGACATCCATTATCTCTTTAGTTTTTTGTCCTCTTTCGATTGCGGGTAGCGCCATGTGTGCACAAAGTCTAGTTTTTGAGTTATTAATAGAAAACTTTTTTAGCGCCTTTTCATTTTTATAAAAAAGTTTGCTGCGTCTATAACTTTGTTGAAAAAGTTACCCGACTTATGGCAACATCTATTTTTGCTGTAATTTTTTGTCCCCTTTCAATTGCGGTTAGCCCCGTGTTCGCACGAAGTCTAGTTCCTGAGTTATTAAGGAACTACCATGATTATTGGCTAATATGGCCTTTGCAAAATATCGCTGTAATATTTTAGTGACATTCATATAATTAGGTTCTAGGGCTTTTGTTGTTACACATAACGATTTATTTATTTAAAATTTAATTAAAAATCATGTTGTAATTAACGTTTTAATTTGACCAATTTTTGTTCAATCTTTGTCTACATTTTTCTGTTTCCTGGAAAAAAGTAGCTAAAAAGTTTGTTTTCGTATACAAAAAAAGATTGCCGGTGATGCCAGGTTGTTTTCTTCACAACTGAGTCGATATTATTGTTGCCAGAGTATGATTTGTTCACATCGATATTAAAAAAGGGAGTAAAAAAACTAATTTTCAACACACAAAAAGTTTTTTAAATAAATAATTAAATATTTCCGCCCAAAAAATCACATGTTCTTTCTTTTTCACAACAACTTTCAAATGAAGTTTGATGATATGAATTTGATAAGTTGCTGTGCTAAGCAAAACAAAATATTATCAATCCATACATAAACTTTTTCAAACAGTTTGATAAATTGCCACGGCCCTTAAAACATAAACAAAACCACTTGCAATTTACATTGTGCCTTTTTCTCCTGGCTTTAAGGCAGGCTTTTTTTAGTGATAGAGAGAGAGAGGTGGTGAGAAAAAACTAGCGGGGTAAGAAAAAAGGCACAAATTGAAATTTGAGGGGTTTTTGATATTTCTCTTTGTCATTTTCGTACTCCCAGTATTAAGCATGTGTATACAGTGTTGCCATTTTAGAAATGAAGAAAAGCGTCAAGAGTGTAGTAAAAATGGGTAAAAAAATTAAGAAAAAGGGTAAAAGCGTCAAAAGGAAAAATGAAAATTATAACAACAATTTTGAAAATGCATTGTTTTGCTTCACAAATGATACATGAAAAAATGGTAAAATTGACGCTCAAAAAATGGTAAAATGCGCAACAAACTTTAAACATAAAAATGCATATTAAAATTTAAAAACAATTGATTTATTTTAATATCAATTTATTTAATTTATAAAAGTTTAATTTTTTGTAGGCTTAGCATGTCTATATGCCTGCATTTCATTGTAGCGTTACCAAATCATCAGTAGACTTGATTTAGAAATTTTAAAAACCTTGAAAAAATGGATGGTAACTTCAAAACGGCTGGACCGAATTTCTTCAAAAATATATTGGAAGATTTTAAAATAAATCACCTTTCAAACAAAAAAAAATCGATCCAGGCGTTTTGGGTGCTACGGAGCCACAGGCCCCATTTTTCCGTTTGGGCTCTCAGATGGAACAAACGGACGCACAGATACACAGGTATACACCACAAACTTAGAATACCCCTCTAAATATATCGTTTTATAGAAAACGGATTTCATTTTCAAATATATCTGTTTCATAATTGTCATCAGCAGGCCGCAAAGCGGCTCTAATTAAATATCTGCTGACATCTTTCACAAGTTTGATTTGAATTCATTTTTATGCAAACACTTAAAGGCAATTTGGAATTGCAACAATAATTTTTTTCTTGTTTTATACCTTATTTTAATATGCCAACATGGATATAAATGTGTAAAGTCGATTTTAAGGCGAATTGATACCAGGTGGTCTGAATAAGAATAAAACTTTTACCCCAACTGTCAACATACAAATAAAAAATACTCCTGCAACAAATTTGTATATACATAGTTGTAATGATAAGGCCAATTGTATTAATACACTTTGGTCGATTTCTAAAAATTCATAAAGTAATAAAATACGTAAACTGAAAAAAACCTAACCAAAATCACAAAAAACAGCCAAAGCGCCACAAAAGAAAATGAAAAAATAAAATAGTGTAATCGTCAAAATGGCAACACAGTGTGTATACTCGTCAAAAAAGGCATGAATAAAAAGTCTGTAATGTAATTGTGTGTGACTTTTCGTAGGGGATTTAAAAGAAATTGTCAAAAAAAAGCCAGGCCTATTTACATAGTGTGAAAAAGCCCAAAGTAAAACCAAGTTATGCCTTTGACTGCAGAAAATGCCGCTCAGCAAATACAGGCAAGGCCGCTGTTACAAAAATATCAATAATGTTTTTACTATATTAACTTATCTCCACAGGATCGTCTTAAGGATATACAACAATTGATACATCAAATTGATGATGAACGGCGTCACTCTGAAACAAACATTAACAGTCTAACCAGAGTTCACTATAGCAATTTGCCAGCCCAAAAAATAAAAACTTTGCTTAAATCTTGTTTGTACGATGCTGCTGTTGAAGAAGATTCTATACGTAAAGCCCTAGAAAAAGTGCAAGAAATTCGAAATATAAGAAATGAACGCCGTATTCAAGCTCGAAATGCTGGGAATAAAGAGGCAATAAGAAGAGGAGCTCTAATGAAAATGGTGCAAATCTCAGCCCAAACATTGCCTTTATTTGTTAGTAAGACTGGTGAAAGAGTACCTCCTCTTTGTGGTGCAATTCCAGCTGAAACTAATTACATAGCTAAAGTTGGTGATAATGTTGCTGCATTAGTAAAAGGCGTAGAGGATGAAGAAAACTGGATTTTGGCAGAAGTAGTCCAATTTTTAAATAGACCGAATAAATACGATGTTGTCGATATCGATGAGGAGCAGAAAGATAGGCATGTCTTAAGCAAGAGAAAGGTTATACCTTTGCCCTTAATGAGGGCAAATCCAGAAACTGACGGTCATGCTCTTTTTCCAAAAGATACGGTTGGTAAGTAAAACAACGGCACTACAATATATTATGTTCATTTTTTATTTCTTCAAAAGTTATGGCATTGTATCCTCAAACTACATGTTTCTACAAGGCTATCATTCATAGACTTCCACATACAGCAACTGAAGACTATGAGGTTTTATTTGAGGACTCTTCTTATACAAATGGATACGCTGAACCATTACCTGTAGCTCAACGTTATGTTATAGCATATAAACCTACTAAAAAAATAGGTACGATTAGCGGATGCAGTGGAAATGTTTCTTCGGCGTAGATTTATTAAAAATGATGAATTTTTGTTATAATTGGACCAAATTACGGAACAAGTCCAGTTTAGTGACGCAGCTCCAAATAAAAAAAAATTACATAGAGGGTAGAAAATGCAAAAATAACAAGAAAATGTTAAATTAAAACATTGGGGGAAACGCATAGTTTTCGAGTTATAGGCCTCTGAAGTTTTCATATATATGTAATTTTCTACTTTATTTCTGAACGTATATGGCCAATATTGGTATAATTTTAAAGGTTTTGAATAAATCTCTAGCTCTTAATACAGTTTATACAAAATTGTACACGAAAATGTTAAGAAAGTGCACTAGGTAAGTATGGAATTTATTCAAATGAAAGGATTTTCTAATCTATGATATAACAAACACCGGCTACGCTAACTAAAGCCTTTTTGCATAGCCGGTCTTCAGCCGGACGCAAGGATTTTCTCCTCTATGGTATAACAAACACCGGCTACGCTAACTATAGCCTTTTCGCATAGCCGGCCTTTGGCCGGAAGCAAGAATTTTCTTCTCTATGGTATAACAAACACCGGCTACGCTAACTAAAGCCTTTTTGCATAGCCGGCCTTCGGCCGAACGAAAGGATTTTCTCCTCTATGGTATAACAAACACCGGCTACGCTAACTAAAGCCTTTCGCATAGCCGGCCTTCGGCCGGAAGCAAAACTTTTCTCCTCTATGGTATAACAAACACCGGCTACGCTAACTAAAATCTTTTGATTTTCGTAAACTCATCTCCGCTTCGTAATGGGTTCAAAAATAAAGTAGAAAATTACATATATATATATATATATATATATATATATATATATATATATATATATATATATATATATATATATATATATATATATATATATATATATATATATATATATATATATATATATATATATATATATATATATATATATATATATATATATATATATATATATATATATATATATATATATATATATATATATATATATATATATATATATATATATATATATATATATATATATATATAATCTGTGCTGAGGAACTAGACTTCGTGCGCACATGGCACTAGCCGCAATCGATAGAGAACAAAAAACTAAAGAGATAACGGGTATTGCCATAAACTGGTTCACTTTTGTGAGCAAATTATAGGCACAACAACCTATTTAAAAATTAAAAAGTAGCAAAAAAAATATCAATTTTAGTTTTCTACTGATATGTCCGAAACTAGACTTTGTGCACACATGGCACTAGCCGTAATCGAAAGAGGACAAAAAACTAAAGAGATAATGGGTGTTGTCATATGCCAGGTCACTTCTGTAACCAAGTTATAGGGACAGCAACCTTTTTGAAAATTAAAAAGTGGTAAGAAATTCAATTTTAGTTTTCTACTGATATCTCCGAAACTAGACTTCGTGCACACATGGCGCTACCCGCAATCGAAAGAGGACAAAAAATTAAAGAGATAATGGGTGTCACTATAGACCGGGTCACTTTTGTGACCAAGTTATGGGCACATCAACCTTTTTAAAAATTAAAAAGTGGCAAAAAAAATAAATTTTAGTTTTCTACTGATATCTCCGAAACTAGACTTCGTGCACATATGGCACTAGCCGCAATCGATAGAGCACAAAAAACTAAAGAGATAATGGGTGTCATCATAAACCGGGTCCTTTTGTGACCAAGTTATAGGCACAGCAACCTTTTTGAAAATTAAAAAGTAAAAAATTGAATTTTAGTTTTCTACTGATATCTCCGAAACTAGACTTCGTGCACACATTTCGCTACCCGCAATCGAAAGAGGACAAAAAACTAAAAAGATGATGGGTTTCATCATAGACCGGGTCACTTTTGTGACCAAGTTATAGGCACAGCAACCTTTTTAAAAATTAAAAAGTGGTAAAAAAATTCAATTTTAGTTTTCTACTGATAGCTGCGAAACTAGACTTCGTGTGCACATGGCGCTACCCGCAATCGAAAGAGGACAAAAAACTTAAAAGATAATGGGTATTGTCATAGACCGGGTTACTTTTGTGACCAAGTTATAGGCATAGCAAACTATTTAAAAATAAAAATATGTATTTTTTAGTTACGTATATAATGGTTTAGGCCTATTGGGGAAGCCAGCCATTAAAAAAAATTGGCAACGCACTAAGTGTAGTACCTCAGTGGTAGTGTGGAAACCTGCACACTTGGTATAATTTGCATAAATGATTATAGATGGGAAAAGGGTAAATGCAGTAGTTTTGAGTTAACTGCCTTTTGTTTAAGCGCACTTTTGACTTAACTGCACAAAATTATTGATTTGTGTCATTATTCTTTAAAATCCCATACAACTTAATTTTTTAGGTGCACTTTTTATACCTGCACTTTTAAGATAAATGCCTTAAATTTCGAAACTATTTTCATACACAAAATCAATTTTAGCTGCATTTTGACTTAACTGTACAAAATATTTGATCATTCTTCAAAATACTTCTTTCAAGTCTTTAGCTGAATTAAAAAAATTTTGAAAATATAAATAGATTTGAGCTTATGTATAGTTTGGCGTAAATATAAAAAAATACATAAAATTAAAAAAAAAATTGATCCCATAAAGGTTTTAGCCGGCTACAAATGTGAGCCGATTCAAGCCGCTCGAGTCGGCAGCGGATCGACTGCTCAAAAAAGTCGGCGGCGGCTGTTAGCCGACTTTGAGCCGATGGGCTTGTTTCTCTTTCTCTTGCCGCCAATTCATGTTTTGTTCAAGGCGAATTCAGTATTAATTCGCTTTGGCTTTGTTCTGATGTTATATTTTGGTTTTGTGCTACCAGATGTAAGCACTACCAAAGTCTAATAGGAACAGAACGGAAACCAAACGAATATTTTTCCCATACACTGCGCATATATTAAAAGGAACTAAAGACTTTCTAAAGCACTTTTTAATTTTAAAAAAATTGTTTGCTATGCCTATAACTTGGTCACAAAAGTGAACCGGTCTATGATGACACCCATTATCTCTTTAGTTTTTTGTCCTCTTTCGATTGCGGGTAGCGCAATGTGTGCACGAATTCTAGTTTCGGAGATATCAGTAGAAAACTAAAATTGAATTTTTTACCTCTTTTTAATTTTCAAAAAGGTTGCTGTGCCTATAACTTGGTCACAAAAGTGACCCGGTCTATGATGACATCCATTATCTCTTTAGTTTTTTGTCCTCTTTCGATTGCGGGTAGCGCCATGTGTGCACAAAGTCTAGTTTTTGAGTTATTAATAGAAAACTTTTTTTAGCGCCTTTTCATTTTTATAAAAAAGTTTGCTGCGTCTATAACTTTGTTGAAAAAGTTACCCGACTTATGGCAACATCTATTTTTGCTGTAATTTTTTGTCCCCTTTCAATTGCGGTTAGCCCCGTGTTCGCACGAAGTCTAGTTCCTGAGTTATTAAGGAACTACCATGATTATTGGCTAATATGGCCTTTGCAAAATATCGCTGTAATATTTTAGTGACATTCATATAATTAGGTTCTAGGGCTTTTGTTGTTACACATAACGATTTATTTATTTAAAATTTAATTAAAAATCATGTTGTAATTAACGTTTTAATTTGACCAATTTTTGTTCAATCTTTGTCTACATTTTTCTGTTTCCTGGAAAAAAGTAGCTAAAAAGTTTGTTTTCGTATACAAAAAAAGATTGCCGGTGATGCCAGGTTGTTTTCTTCACAACTGAGTCGATATTATTGTTGCCAGAGTATGATTTGTTCACATCGATATTAAAAAAGGGAGTAAAAAAACTAATTTTCAACACACAAAAAGTTTTTTAAATAAATAATTAAATATTTCCGCCCAAAAAATCACATGTTCTTTCTTTTTCACAACAACTTTCAAATGAAGTTTGATGATATGAATTTGATAAGTTGCTGTGCTAAGCAAAACAAAATATTATCAATCCATACATAAACTTTTTCAAACAGTTTGATAAATTGCCACGGCCCTTAAAACATAAACAAAACCACTTGCAATTTACATTGTGCCTTTTTCTCCTGGCTTTAAGGCAGGCTTTTTTTAGTGATAGAGAGAGAGAGGTGGTGAGAAAAAACTAGCGGGGTAAGAAAAAAGGCACAAATTGAAATTTGAGGGGTTTTTGATATTTCTCTTTGTCATTTTCGTACTCCCAGTATTAAGCATGTGTATACAGTGTTGCCATTTTAGAAATGAAGAAAAGCGTCAAGAGTGTAGTAAAAATGGGTAAAAAAAATTAAGAAAAAGGGTAAAAGCGTCAAAAGGAAAAATGAAAATTATAACAACAATTTTGAAAATGCATTGTTTTGCTTCACAAATGATACATGAAAAAATGGTAAAATTGACGCTCAAAAAATGGTAAAATGCGCAACAAACTTTAAACATAAAAATGCATATTAAAATTTAAAAACAATTGATTTATTTTAATATCAATTTATTTAATTTATAAAAGTTTAATTTTTTGTAGGCTTAGCATGTCTATATGCCTGCATTTCATTGTAGCGTTACCAAATCATCAGTAGACTTGATTTAGAAATTTTAAAAACCTTGAAAAAATGGATGGTAACTTCAAAACGGCTGGACCGAATTTCTTCAAAAATATATTGGAAGATTTTAAAATAAATCACCTTTCAAACAAAAAAAAATCGATCCAGGCGTTTTGGGTGCTACGGAGCCACAGGCCCCATTTTTCCGTTTGGGCTCTCAGATGGAACAAACGGACGCACAGATACACAGGTATACACCACAAACTTAGAATACCCCTCTAAATATATCGTTTTATAGAAAACGGATTTCATTTTCAAATATATCTGTTTCATAATTGTCATCAGCAGGCCGCAAAGCGGCTCTAATTAAATATCTGCTGACATCTTTCACAAGTTTGATTTGAATTCATTTTTATGCAAACACTTAAAGGCAATTTGGAATTGCAACAACAATTTTTTTCTTGTTTTATACCTTATTTTAATATGCCAACATGGATATAAATGTGTAAAGTCGATTTTAAGGCGAATTGATACCAGGTGGTCTGAATAAGAATAAAACTTTTACCCCAACTGTCAACATACAAATAAAAAATACTCCTGCAACAAATTTGTATATACATAGTTGTAATGATAAGGCCAATTGTATTAATACACTTTGGTCGATTTCTAAAAATTCATAAAGTAATAAAATACGTAAACTGAAAAAAACCTAATCAAAATCACAAAAAACAGCCAAAGCGCCACAAAAGAAAATGAAAAAATAAAATAGTGTAATCGTCAAAATGGCAACACAGTGTGTATACTCGTCAAAAAAGGCATGAATAAAAAGTCTGTAATGTAATTGTGTGTGACTTTTCGTAGGGGATTTAAAAGAAATTGTCAAAAAAAAGCCAGGCCTATTTACATAGTGTGAAAAAGCCCAAAGTAAAACCAAGTTATGCCTTTGACTGCAGAAAATGCCGCTCAGCAAATACAGGCAAGGCCGCTGTTACAAAAATATCAATAATGTTTTTACTATATTAACTTATCTCCACAGGATCGTCTTAAGGATATACAACAATTGATACATCAAATTGATGATGAACGGCGTCACTCTGAAACAAACATTAACAGTCTAACCAGAGTTCACTATAGCAATTTGCCAGCCCAAAAAATAAAAACTTTGCTTAAATCTTGTTTGTACGATGCTGCTGTTGAAGAAGATTCTATACGTAAAGCCCTAGAAAAAGTGCAAGAAATTCGAAATATAAGAAATGAACGCCGTATTCAAGCTCGAAATGCTGGGAATAAAGAGGCAATAAGAAGAGGAGCTCTAATGAAAATGGTGCAAATCTCAGCCCAAACATTGCCTTTATTTGTTAGTAAGACTGGTGAAAGAGTACCTCCTCTTTGTGGTGCAATTCCAGCTGAAACTAATTACATAGCTAAAGTTGGTGATAATGTTGCTGCATTAGTAAAAGGCGTAGAGGATGAAGAAAACTGGATTTTGGCAGAAGTAGTCCAATTTTTAAATAGACCGAATAAATACGATGTTGTCGATATCGATGAGGAGCAGAAAGATAGGCATGTCTTAAGCAAGAGAAAGGTTATACCTTTGCCCTTAATGAGGGCAAATCCAGAAACTGACGGTCATGCTCTTTTTCCAAAAGATACGGTTGGTAAGTAAAACAACGGCACTACAATATATTATGTTCATTTTTTATTTCTTCAAAAGTTATGGCATTGTATCCTCAAACTACATGTTTCTACAAGGCTATCATTCATAGACTTCCACATACAGCAACTGAAGACTATGAGGTTTTATTTGAGGACTCTTCTTATACAAATGGATACGCTGAACCATTACCTGTAGCTCAACGTTATGTTATAGCATATAAACCTACTAAAAAAATAGGTACGATTAGCGGATGCAGTGGAAATGTTTCTTCGGCGTAGATTTATTAAAAATGATGAATTTTTGTTATAATTGGACCAAATTACGGAACAAGTCCAGTTTAGTGACGCAGCTCCAAATAAAAAAAAATTACATAGAGGGTAGAAAATGCAAAAATAACAAGAAAATGTTAAATTAAAACATTGGGGGAAACGCATAGTTTTCGAGTTATAGGCCTCTGAAGTTTTCATATATATGTAATTTTCTACTTTATTTCTGAACGTATATGGCCAATATTGGTATAATTTTAAAGGTTTTGAATAAATCTCTAGCTCTTAATACAGTTTATACAAAATTGTACACGAAAATGTTAAGAAAGTGCACTAGGTAAGTATGGAATTTATTCAAATGAAAGGATTTTCTAATCTATGATATAACAAACACCGGCTACGCTAACTAAAGCCTTTTTGCATAGCCGGTCTTCAGCCGGACGCAAGGATTTTCTCCTCTATGGTATAACAAACACCGGCTACGCTAACTATAGCCTTTTCGCATAGCCGGCCTTTGGCCGGAAGCAAGAATTTTCTTCTCTATGGTATAACAAACACCGGCTACGCTAACTAAAGCCTTTTTGCATAGCCGGCCTTCGGCCGAACGAAAGGATTTTCTCCTCTATGGTATAACAAACACCGGCTACGCTAACTAAAGCCTTTTCGCATAGCCGGCCTTCGGCCGGAAGCAAAACTTTTCTCCTCTATGGTATAACAAACACCGGCTACGCTAACTAAAATCTTTTGATTTTCGTAAACTCATCTCCGCTTCGTAATGGGTTCAAAAATAAAGTAGAAAATTACATATATATATATATATATATATATATATATATATATATATATATATATATATATATATATATATATATATATATATATATATATATATATATATATATATATATATATATATATATATATATATATATATATATATATATATATATATATATATATATATATATATATATATATATATATATATATATATATATATATATATATATATATATATATATATATATATATATATATATATATATATATATATATATATATATATATATATATATATATATATATATATATATATATATATATATATATATATATATATATATATATATATATATATATATATATATATATATATATATATATATATATATATATATATATATATATATATATATATATATATATATATATATATATATATATATATATATATATATATATATATATATATATATATATATATATATATATATATATATATATATATATATATATATATATATATATATATATATATATATATATATATATATATATATATATATATATATATATATATATATATATATATATATAATATATATATATATATATATATATATATATATATATATATATATATATATATATATATATATATATATATATATATATATATATATATATATATATATATATATATATATATATATATATATATATATATATATATATATATATATATATATATATATATATATATATATATAT